>PITA01004881.1:0-107238 GCA_004023965.1 Spilogale gracilis | reverse complement strand
AGCAGGTGCATGAATGATGCCGCGATGGGAGGCCCACTGTGCCACTCCGAAGGGGGAAGGGGGTGTGGCAGGGAGGAAAGGCTGGGTCAGAAAGGGGCATCTGGGAGGTGGAAGGGGAATAGGGGTGGGGAGATGCCGGGAGAAGAGAGCGATGTCTGCAGGCCCCGTGAATTCATCACGGGCATGTTCGCTGGCTGCAGGGGAGGGTGGTAGCAAGCATCTCCCCCTGCTGGCCTCCTGGCCTGCGAGTCTTTGTTTTGACCAGTCCCGAAGCTGCATCCTGCGTCCATCTCGGGTCAGTACACTGGCCCCTGTTCTTTATTCTTAACCCATCCAGGGAAGTGAGTGAGTGCTCCTCGGTGAATCCATCCAGGGCAGCTGACTCCCGAAGGAGGCACTCTGCTGCCGGAACTCTCCAGCATCGTGCCTGATATTGGGGTGGGTCTAGGAACATTCAGGAAGTCCCTCATCCCGTGCCCATCCTAGGTTAGACTGGCTCAGGAGAGAGCCTAGTTGTTTCTCTTTATAAAAGTTATCTTTGTCGCGTACTTCTGAAAAACCTCTGTTTTCCTATTGCTGCCTTTCTATTGGAGGACGCAGATGTCTGGGTCAGTGGGGGAAGCAAGCAGGAAACTGGGACGTGTGGGCACATGTCCTCCTCCCTGTCTCCTGGGCCGCCTCCTGCTGGGTTGTTCGGGTGAATGCTGTGGCCCACTGGATAGAGGTTCTTACACGGGAAGGTGACAGGGACGGCTTGTAAGAACCAGGTTGCAGGACAGATTTAGAATCCAAGAGATACCAGAAGCAGAGTGTCCACCTTCATACGGAGGAAGTGGGCTGTGGTAGGAGGAACACAGACTCCCACCGGGGCCTCAGTCCTTCATCTGTAAAGTGGGAATGTTCCTGCTCCATGGGAGGAGCTGTGATGACCAAGTTAACAGCTGCTGAACAAATGGAGGCAAGCTTTCTCAAAGTCATTTTTAGAGTGGATTTCACAAACATCCAGGTAACACGCAGGGAGTATCCCAAAGTGGCAATCAGGAACATGTCACTTCTTCTGGAAAGACAGTGGATTTCTTTCTTGGAACAGATCCATCTTGTGAGTTACAGAGATATTTTTCAGGGCAAACCCAGGTCATGTGAAACCACTCCAGCCTGTCATGCATTGTGCACATGCACTGCCCATCTCGGCTCTTCTTGCCCGATGGACCCCTGGAGAGGCTGGTGCTCAGACCGCCTCCATCCAGGGCTCCAGGGCGACCCTTCAAGGCAGACAAGACGGATCGGCCAAACCTGCTTGTAGCCCGTACGGGTGACCCAGCCGTGTTCTGAGTTGGGGATGGCGAGCAGCCAGAGATGACACTAACCATCACACAGCCCAGGGGTGGTTGACTCATGGAGCAAATGAGACCCCATGCCTCCTGGCCCGGGCTCTTCCCATCTTGAGCACTAGGGCCACCAAATCCATCTCGAGCACTTAGCCTGAGGAAGTCCCAGATGTCCTGCTCTGGCTTAACAGCCACGTGTCACCCTGGATGGGTCGTTTAAAAAAGGTGTTGAGCAGTTGAGCAAAATGCTGATGGCAGAGCCTGCCCACCTCTCCCGGGGTTAACTTGGGGACCTGGTAGGATGATGTATGAGAAGCATTTTGAAACCGGAGAGGGCTCCCCATGCCCAAACCCAAGAGGTTTGTATTTATACTGAAAGTAGCCCGCGGATACCACTTCCTCCAGCGCTGGGCTGTTAGCGAGAGAGGGAGGTGGCGTGAGTTATAAATATGCTTGCGTACACATACCTTAAACTCCTCATGGGATTCTCGGGGATAAATTTGGCAGTCCAGGGTGGGGGGCGTCGGGTTTCTCCATCGTTTCCCCCCCATTAACCAAGTGTGTTAACTCGTGACTTGCATTGATTTTCACTCAAAATGCTTCAGGCACCAGAGATTGCCTGTTGGTGTTCATTGACCTATAAGATAAGAGAAGAAAATTATTTCTGAGGCAAGGGGCCAGCCATTCCCATCTTTCCCTCCCTGACCTAAAAAAAGAGTTCTTTGAAAGTCAACTGTCGGATGTTCTCGGAGCCTGTGTCGGCAGTATGTCATGTTAATTTTGAGGTATCTTATTTTCAGATTTCTGTTCTCTTCTTCTGTGTATGTGTGTGTTCTATAGCTTTGTATTATTCAGATGAATATTCAGTCTTGTTCATTTGAATAAAAGAGGGAAAAAAGGTTTGACTGTTAAATGCTTATCTCTTAAATAGAGCTTACTTGTTAGTTTCCAATAATAGCTTCATTCAGGAGGCTGGTGTAGAGTTCTCATTTTTAAATGCACCCTGCCAACTCTAATCCTGTTTATGTCCATTCTTAAACCCTTTCTCTTTGGGGTTTCATCTTCCCACCATCTTCTTTGTGCCAGATTTGCTGACTGCTAGAGGCCCCTCAGAAATGAGGGGTACAGTTAGGATGGGGGCTTCACAAGAGGCTGGGCATGCGCCATTTTGCTGATGACAGGTGGGAGGGTTTCTTTGGTGAACTATCCTATTGTCCCCCAAATTCTGCCCCCGCCCCAGTTGTCAATCCCTAGGGTTCCACTTGGTTCTGAATGGCAGCTTGAGTGACTTTAAATACCTACAGACTTCTTTGGCTTCAGGGTGAAGCCTCTTTAGGATCAAGGGAGATGAGAGCCCGAGCAGGGGGTGATCCCAGGGGCACCTCATCCAGGGCCCTGATGGTGGAGTGTGAGCTCTCCTAGACTCACCATAGGTCACAGTCCCTGCCTTGGTGGGGACCAGAGTAGGACACCTCCCCACCTCCACCCACTCATTGCTTAGGTTCTGCCTGCTTTTAGAGGTCATGGACTCTCTGGGAGCACACAGCTCATTATTTGGTCCTTTTTTTTTTTTTTTTGAGTGAGGATAATCGTGTATTTCTTTTACCTGGCTGCTATGTCTTTGCTTGGTGGGCATTCATGAGGTTCTATTTCTGATTCTCTGAGGGGCTCTCCTTCAGAAAAATGGGAGGGCAGTCATCAGTCCTTCCTGCCCCTTCTCAGGAAGAATCAGACTTCAGGAGTTTCAGGTAGAATCCGTACGTCCAGCAGGCCACTTAAAAGACTACAGTGCCTTGAAAATATGCTGAGTGAAATAAACCAGACACAAAAGGACAAAAACTGTAGGATTTGGGGCACCTGGATGGCTCAGTAGGTTAAAGCCTCTGCCTTTGGCTCAGGTCATGATCTCAGGGTCCTGGGATCGAGGCCTGCATCGGGCTCTCTGCTCAGCAGGGAGCCTGCTTCCTCCTCTCTCTCTCTGCCTGCCTCTCTGCCTACCTGTGTTCTCTCTCTCTGTCAAATAAATAAATAAAATCTTGGGCGCCTGGGTGGCTCAGTGGGTTAAAGCCTCTGCCTGTATTCAGCTCACTTCATGATCTCAGGGTCCTGGGATTGAGGCCCACATCGGGCTCTCTGCTCTGTAGGGAGTCTGCTTCCCTCTCTCTCTTCCTGCCTCTCTGCCTACCTGTGACCTATCTCTCTGTCAAATAAATAAATAAAATCTTTTAAATAAATAAAATTTAAAAAATCATTTAAAAAAACTGTAAGATTTGACTTACATGAGGTGCCTAGAGGAGGCAAATTCCTAGAGACAGAAAGTAGAACTAGGTTACCAGGGACTGATGGAGGGAGGAATGCAGGGCCATGGCTTGCTAGGTACAGAGTCTTAGCTCAAGATGGTTTAAAAAAAAAAAAAAAGTTCTGGAAATGGATAGTGTGATCATTGCCCAACATCATGAATGTGCTTACTGTTGCCAAAATGTACACTAAAAAAAAAAAAAAAGTTTGCATTGGTAAATTTTTTGTACATTTTACCCAATTAAAAAAAATTAATTTCAAAAAAGAGAAAGCCTTTGATGCCAAAAAAGAGATGTTTTTCCCCACCCACCACCTTCTCCTTCCCAAATTTCTGACCCCATTATGTTTCACTCCTTGGTTTAATTTCTTTGGGGGTTCTTCAGTGAGGTACTAATTCGTTGTAAATGATAATGCACCTGTGAGTGAAAAATGATTATATGTTATGAAATAACATTTATTGATAATTAAGTATTTCATGGTGTCTTTGCTTTCTCAAATGGAATACATAAATATTTTAGACACAATCAAGTTTGTTTTCTCTATTCAGGCCAAACAGACAGGGCTGTTGAAACTATATAGATCTTTAAAATACTGCAAATGAGTCTTGACATCACTGAATTGTTACACATCCAAGGAACATAGGCTAGAAATCCAGGCGCTCTCTTTTGATCAGGAAAATCACTTTTGTGCTCTCAAATTTGAGTCCTATGGGGTTAGGGAAGGGACCAGCAGGGAGACTATCAGAGTCAGAATTCAAAATAATGCTGTGAGTCCTGCCCCCACCCTTCCTGGTACACTGTCTACATTTGGATTCCTGTCTCCCAGCTCTGGCACACCTCCTCCCAGCGCAGAGCCATAGCACAGAGTGAGAAACCGGGCCGACGGGGGCCCCTGAATGATCACAGGCCTGGAGCTCAGACAGTGATGTGCAGAGTAGACCGGGAAGGCGTGGGCTGCTGCAGGAAAGCAGGTCCGGTGGCGGTCATCTCAACTTGTGACCCCCATGGTGACTTGACTTACCCTGGGCACTGTTCCAGAATCGAGGACCTGTGCTCAGCAGCAAGCTGGCCCTGAACCAGGCCGTCCTCTGACTTGTGGAGCTGTGCCCTTGACTGGCACTGACTTCCCGTTGTTTCCTGATGGCACGAGTGGGTTGGGTTCATTGTCTACACTCTTCGTGCCTTCTATCCAGAGCACCTGCTTGGCCCGGCTGAGGAGGTCGCAGGTGATCCGCCCATGGGGGCATGGCTGAAACCCCTAATCTTGCTTGTGTCCCCTTTCCCAGCTCTGTGCTTGTAAATTACCAAAAACAGGGTGGGAGGCTTCAAACAGCAGAGGCTTGTGCGCTCATAGTCCTGGGGGCTGGGCATCCAAAAACAAGTTGTCTGCAGGTTCTTGGGGACACTTTCCTTAACGCTTGCAGCTTTCTGGTAGCTCAGGTGTTCTCGGGTAGTGGACATGGCCCTGTCTGTCCTCTAGGTCTCAAATCCACCCCCCCCCCTCAGAATGCCTGTCATTGGATCCTGGCATTGGATCATTCTTGAGATCCTTAACTTCATTACATTTGCAAAAACTCTTTTTCCAAACAAGATCACATTCCTCAGGTCCAGGGGTTAGGATGGGGACACAGCTTTTGGGGGCCACTGTTGAGCTCATCAGACACATCCTAATTAGCAGTGAAGTTTCCCCTGAGTACCAACCTGTCCAAGCTTGTTTAGGGATTCATGTGTTAACTGAGTTTAGATACAGACTAGAGAGGTGACCTTCAGAGACAAATGAATCTCAGGGTGACCCGCAGGCTAGAAGGGAGGGAGGGGCAAGGTCTAACGGAGGCAGAGACGCTCCCTTGGAGTGGGAACCTCTGACTTGTGCTCAGGGAGCACTATTGCTTCAGAGAAAGGACGTCATGTTACTGATCTCTGCATCCTCCAGGGTGCCTAGCATGGGTGGGAGCCTATAAATGCAGAAGGAAGAACTGAGTCAGTCTTGAAGGGAGGCAGTGGTACAGATGGATTAGCAAGATACTCAGACCCCCCAGAGGGGCAGAAATGTTTCATTCAGCCACCACAACCTGGCTGTCTGTGTGTTAGGGGCTCTGTGCATCCTAGGGACCCAGAGTGAATGAGACCCCAGCCCTACCATCGTCCTTAAAGCCCCTGCTAGCAGATTCCTGTACCCTACAGCTTCCCCATCCTCTGCCGTGCCATCCCCCCTCTCCGGAGGACCTTTTGAAGGGGTCCTGCATCGTCAGCCCTTATTGAGGGGCCCCTAGGATCTGGGCTCTAGGATGTGGCAGAAGGGAGGGGGTTTACGAAAGTGATGCAGGTCCCTTGTGTGCTGATGGGGGCCCTGCTTGGGTAAGAGGCTTATCTGATGGTTTTCACACTCCTCTGAAGGGGGTATAGAGAAACAATGTGGAGACCTCCTGAGCATGTGGTAGTATGGCTCTCCCACAGCTCTGCACGCTGTCCTGGACCTGAGGCCCAAGGAAGAGGAGATGCCCAAAGACAGGGAACCTGGAGGATGGCGTTGTTGCATCCTCCCTGGGGAGCTGGTGTGGGGCAGCAGGTTGTATATCTAGTGGGAAGTTTTTTGTCAGGCCCCCTCTTTGGTGTGTGGTCATAAAGCACGTATCCTAATGAAGACGGTGGCTGCCATTCTTGTACTGGGCCCCGCCCTCTGTTTTGCTGACTAGCAAAACAGTTTCCATTCCTTTCCCTAGGAATGTTCTCTACTCTGCAGGAACAATGAGGGAGGAGCTCAGGATGCCAGTTGCCCATCCTCTGCTGTTCCTCAGAGACAGTAGTGGGACATCCAGAGGGGAGAGCATAGCAAGGACCAGGGAGACTGTCTCTCCACCCTGGGTGTCCAGGACCCAAACTTGACACAGAAGCTTGAAGAGGAAACACCTTTTTTTTTTTTTTTTTTTTTTTTAAACTGTTGGTGGGAAACGCTATCCTAATGCAAAGTAGCCATTCTGGTTTTCCTGTTCCTAGTTGGGGCCAGGTTCACGTCTTTGAGGACTGTAGCATCTTGGTCAATTTGAGCTGCTATTACAAAGGACAATGGTGTCTTTCCTGAGGGCACTAATCCCATGTATGACGGGGTCACTCCCATGACATACTGGCTTCCCCAAGGCCCTGCCTCCTGACACCATCACCTTGGGTCAGGATTTCAGCGTGGGAATTTGGTGTGTGTGCGGGGGGAGCACAGCCTTGAGTTCGTAGCAGAGGCCTTGCAAATCCTGATTGGGGCTGCAAGCCGAGGGGTGCTCAGTCTCGCCACCGTAATCCGCAGGCGCAATGCTCGAGGTGCAGGGTGGGGAAGGGGCTTCCCAGGGTGCCACGTAAGTTCATACATGCCGAGTCTGGTCTGCTGCCTCCCCATCGGGGCATCTGCACCTGTGTTCCCTTGTGGTGTTAGTGCCTTGAGCGGGTCCGTGTGGGAAAGCCGTGTTTTCCAAGTGGGGTCACAGGTGGGGCAGCGGTACTGGAACCCTGTCCGGGGCCGGAGGAGGAGAAAGGGAGGGGCAGGAGGGTAGCGAGAGCAACTCAGGATGCTGAGCAGCGGTCGCCTGCCAAAATTCTTAGTACAGCTTGTCTAGCAAAGCTGGTCTCCAGCAGAGTAAATACAGTGGATGGCTGACGGGCTGACAGCAGGCATCAAACAGCCCTAAACTGCCCCAGATCCACTGCGCTTTGGAAGCAGCGGTAGAAAAAGGAAGCCTGCGTAGAACAGAGGCCTGAAACTTTTAATAGTTCCTTGCAGGCCTCAGGATGTCCTGATGAGGTATTAGAGGAAGTAATTCAGGAAGAAAAGGACAAATAAACGGCTTCCGTCTGGAGGCCGACCCCTGGGCTGGCCGTTTCAGCGCGGAAAGGGCACGCGTGGCCCCGCGGTGATCCCCGCCGCTCTACCGGGTCGCCCACCCGCCTGCCTCAGCGCAGACAGCCGCGGGGCTCTGACCCTTGTAAATAACAGACAAGTAAATTTCTTGTTTGCTTCGGGGCAGATGTAAGCCTCCCAGCGCCCGCTGCGTGTGGGTGAAATCATTAACTTTTACTCGCTGTCGGAAGGGTGCTCAGTACAAATTAGAAATCATTTCCCCAACCTGGAGCCCTTCCCAGGGATCTGGCCTCCTACCCTCAGATCAGGAACCTATCGCTGTGGCAGGACATAAAAGACAAACATGTGACCAGCCGGAACTGAACTCACCACCCCCTCTGTTTTTTGTTTTTTTGTTTTTTTTGTTTTCCTTTTTCCTGTAGGGTTTGGCTTTGTCACGTTTGAGAATGAAGATGTTGTGGAGAAAGTCTGTGAGATTCATTTCCATGAAATCAATAATAAAATGGTAAGTTTGTAGGGGTCGCACTGCAATGCCCGCGATGCCTTCCCTCCCCTGTGTGCCCAGCTTTGTCTTGCAGACTTTCAAAGCCCGCATCCGCACACAAGAAGCTGGGCAGGGTGGGCACCGGGACGAGACTTTAAGGTTCAGTCCTGTGGACGGCAAGAGTTGACAGAGTCACGGGGAAGGGCTGAGTTGTAAATATTCCCAGCTTTGCCAGCCGCAAAGCTGACCTTCACGGCCCCCCAAAGCCATGGTGGAAGCGCGCACAGATAGTCCCACACAAATGCAGCTGTGTGGATGGACACTGACCTGCCTTTCTCGTGTTGCAAAATATTTATATATCTGTTTATATTTTTACCATTTGGAAGTACAAAACCCATTCTTGACCCTTGAGCTGTACACTCATGGAACCTGGCAAGGACCACACTTGGCCTGTGCCTTATATTATAATTTGCTGACCTGTGGCTTAGGATACAAGTTTGCTGATTGGCTTTGCTTTTGGAGGGCTGTCTTCAGGGTGGGAAGTTTACCACCCAAATTCGTTCTGCATTTGGACCCTGCTGGGTAATTAACATCCTCCCCTTCCCATCAGCTAGCTGGTTTTACCCTCCTGAGCTCCCTCTTCCATCCCTCCATTTGGCTCTTGAAAGCTTCTTTTCCTGGGAAGGCCCCCTCGACAGGGAGGAGTTGGATCCTTGCAAGCTGGGGTAGCAGGTAGGCCGCCCAGAGAAGTGGCCACCAGAGGGCGCCATACCATGAACACAGTGTGCGCACTAGCTTGCTGAAAGTCTCCAACTCCTTCAAATTGAGCCTTTGGGCTAGAAGCCCCTTGAAACCCCTTCCTTGTTGGTTGCAGAGATGTGGGAGCTTGACGGGTGTTTCTGGAGCCATCAGTAGGCCCTTTGGGGCCAAAATATTTTGGTTAGCCAGCAGAGCCTCCAGCCCCGTGAGAAGAGGGAGGCCAAATTTGTGTTTCAGTTGTAGCCGTAACTTTGGTCAATTTTCTCCCTTTAGTCAAAACATTCCTGGCTTCTGAAACATGCGTTCAGATGTGTGTTGTATATTGGCCTGGTACGTGCTCACCGGCTTTAAATTCAATAATAGATCTTTTAGTGGGGATAAGATCAAAGCATTCTGCTTAGCATGTTGTGCTACAGGCCTGATTCAATATTGGACTTGCTAATTTTTTCCCAGGGCACTGAAATAATATTGTTCATATTGTTCCTAGCCATCATATGCATCTGAAATGAAAATGCTGTTTCTTTGCATACTGTAGGCTGGGGGGGGGGTCAGCTCAGGCATTAAAATGGTATCGGGGAGATAAGTGTGTAGGAATAACACAGGACCTCCTTATTAGCATTCTCTGAACTGCCCACTGACCATCCCACCCACCCTCCTGCCCCCAACTCAGTGCCTTCCAGTTGGTACTTCTCTCTTTTGGTAAATTGCTACTTGCTATTTTTAAAATAAGAGAGACAGGGGGCTTAAAAGGAAATGTAAGCACAGTGCCCGGAGGCCTTGTTTCTCCTAGCCAGGCGTGCTGGTCACTGGCTCCACTGAGGGCTGCCTGGGCAGCGGAGAGTGAAAGAGACATCTGAGAGCCCTGGCAGACACCATTCTCGTCCTGCCAGGACTTAACGGTTCATCAGGAAGGGCCAGCATAGACGGGCCGGAGACGGTGCTGCGTCCACCTCGGATGCATACATGTGAAGTCCTTCGCTACAGACTGGCTTTGACACATGCCTCAAGCACAAGGGAAAAAGAGCTTTATTCTCCTTGGTGGTCCAGTAGGGAAACTGAGGCCCAGGGGAATCTGCCCCCGGGCTCCCCAGGCAGTAAAGGGGCCTGGGTCTTGAGCTTCCTAGCTGCCAGATGAGTGACACATACAATTGTTTTGAGGCTGAATGACATAGGGGGACCATCAGAAGGTAGAGTTTCAGCCCCAGAAAGATGATAACCCATGGATGGGCTGGCCAGAAGCCAGAGAGAGAGGTTTGTGGCCGTGGTCCCCAGTCATTTCCCAGTTGTCACCTTCTTTTCCACCTAGCAGGAGACTGACCAGGGTGCATGCAGGTAACTGTGTTCATAGTGGCAGGGTTTCTGGTTTCTTTTGAATTGGGGGCTTGTGCTTTGGTCTTTAAGGGCATAGCAACAAGGGAAGCACACGAGAGGAATGGGTGGGCGAGGAGTGGTGAGGATTACATACAGGCTCTGGAGGTGTCCCTGCACGTACCCAGCCCTGACCCACCAGTCACCAGCTCTAAAGAGGAAATTCCAGGTACTGGCAGAAACCATTGGAAGGGTACCAGGTGTCGCCAAGCTCCAGGATAATGGGGCCCATGGGGACTGCCTGGTGGAGTCGCTGGGCTTGGGGGAGGTACCAGCAGCAAAGGCCGAGCACCTTGACAACCGGAAGCTCCTGCCATCAGCCGCGTGGTCATTGTCACAGAAAGGAACCCTCTGCACGCCGTCGTCCTCTGAAGAAGCCTGAGTTGGCTGAGGTTCTGTGATACTGTTTTCTACTTTGAGGCCCACAGGAAAGGAAATGGATTTAAACTGTGCTATGGACACAATTCACATAAAGGATTGGAAAGACTCTGAGAACGCAGAGACTGCCAAGCAGAAACCCGGACGGTTGTGAGAAGGACCGTAGGAGTGTTTTCTAAACTGGACTGCTTGCGAAGCTGTAAAGACCCGTCTCCTGGAAGTTCGGCAATCTGGCAAATTCCGCAGGAACAGATTATCGCCGGCCGCCCCCAGAATGTGCCTGGAGCAGCCGTTTTCTCATGTTCACAGATAAGAAAGGTCTCCCCTCTGATGAGTCACAAGATAGGACTTGAATCCAAGTCTTCTCCGTCTTAATCCACTACTCCTCTGGCTGGTGGCTCAGTGGGCCCTGGATAAATACCTGTGGAATGAATAAAGGATTACATGGGGGACCACGGGACACGGGCACATCATAATTCCCAAAGCCATTTCCCAATTTGGTTGGTGAATTGGGCATTAAAAAGGAAAAAAAAAAAAAAGTGAGGGCCTCTTGCCCAGCATCTGAGAGCTCCTACAGCAGACACAAGCCCTTCTGCCTGCCAGGGCTCAGGATAGCTGCCCTCAGGAAGCTGGGATCACAGCAGCCCTGCCCCCATTCCCATACAGATCCTCCCTTGAGGTCACCTCCATGGTGGTGGCAGCTGGGGTGGGGGAACCACAAAAGACCCCCCATGGCACCCTCCTACTACAGAGATCCCACAAATAACTCATTTTTGGTGCCAACTCTGATGTAAGTATTGATGGCTACCCCCCATTTTACTGATTAGCTAGTGAAGCAAAGAGAGAAGTTAGGCAATTTGCCTGGGGCCAGACACTCCAAGAGGTGGCCCCGGAGTTCACGCCCAGAGAGCTCGAGTTCCGGAGCTCACGTCTATACCCGGTAAGCCAGGATTAGGGAGAGCCTCGCTGGTGGAGAACGTGGGGTGCCATTATCTGGGCATCCCTTCTGACCCCTGATTTAACAGCAAGATGTTGGCCTTTACTGGGCACCGTAATGGTGCTTTCCGTGCACACGATCCTTGTCCCATTTTATAGAGTGGGCACCCAACCTCTGAGCTGTGCAGGGATTTCCACAGTCCATGGTTCTAAGTGGCAGAACTGGGATATGAACCGATGGTGTTCTGGCTCCAACCCAGTGTTCTTCCCGTTAAACCCTGCGGCCAACTTAGGTAGAATCTCATTAATTGAAAATCCTGGGTTGGTTTGACCATTGAAGATAGAGTTTATATTTGCTTCATTACAAGGATTTCTATAGGATTCCTTTAAATAGTCCTTTTGGTGGTTCCATTGAGGTGGTCAGATTTTGGAAATTTGCCAAGTATTTTGCAAGCTTGTTAAGAATGCAGAGTCTCGGGCCCTACCCCCAGAGCTAGTGAATCAGAATGTGCATTTTGACAAGTCCCTAGTGATGTGTGTGCACATTTAGTCTGAGAAGCCCCAGGCAAGGATGGCTGCTAACGAGAGATGGTGTGGGAACTGTGGGTCGGTGGTAAATCATCAAGTGTCAAGAAGAAAGGGCCCCGAGTGAGGGCTGAGGCCCCAGGAGCCTGGAGCTGGATGAGCCAGCCTGGCACAGGATCCCCAGCAGGCTGTTCTCCTGCTCTCAGCACCACCTCACACTCCCTTTGTGTGCACAACACCAGGCCTTCCCCCCGGTCCCGCAGCCCCGCCATAGAAAGGTCTCCTTCTCCATAGGAAGCCATCCATGCCAGGGACCATCCCCCACCACATCCCCAGTGCTGGCATGCTTTCTGCCTCAGACCAGGCATCAATTGTAGATGTTTGAGGCACATCCACTGGGGTGAGGAGATGGGTTCTCCAAGTAACCTGCCCACACCCTTGTCCCCAAAACAGGACCTCCTAGGTCACTTAGAGGCTCTCAGAGCTTTAGAACACCTGGACCTGAGCCTGAATCCCATACCCATCTCTGGTTGACTTGACTGATCGAGGTGAATATCCCATCGATCTGTGCCTGTTTCCTTCTCTAAGATGGGAAGGATAATGACCTCTGTTGTTTACAGCTTATTGGAGGCCCAGGTTTGGTTCCCGGCCCCGGGAGCTCTTAGACTGCTTTCGTGTAAGGTCTATAATCGGGTAGCCTTGAAGGAATCACCTTCCCCAAAACCCCATTGGTACCTGCAAATTTCTTCCATTTGGCCTAAACCAAGGGCTCAGAAACTTTGTAAAAGGGCCAGATAGTAAATGTTTTAGGCTTTCAGGGCCCCAGGTCTCTGTCAAACAAGCAGCTCTGCCAGCAGAACAAAACGTAGCCACTGATGACAGGTAAGCAGGCGGGCACGGCTGTGTTCACATAAAACTTTATAAAAACAAGTAGCAGCTGGATTTACCTCACGGGCCACAGTTTCAACTCCTGGCCTGTACCGCTGCCACTCAGAGCAGGTGTGGTCTGCTTATCTCAGTGGCCCAAGGGAAGGCTTTTAGGCAAGAGCTCACCCACGTCCACTGTGGAGTTAGCTGGTTACTAGCCTGAGGCAGAGAGAGTCAGCAGTGCCCTGGACAGATGCTGGGGTTTGGGGTAGTAGCCTTCAGAAAGCAGTGCCTCCGTTCTTAGGGGGACCCCAAGCACTAAGCGGGTAGGGAGCAAGGGAAGGGTCAGACCAGGGTGCTGTCCACCCGAGAGACCTTCCCAGAAAAGAATGCCACAAATCCCTCACTGCCGAATGCCACCCCCGCCAGGACGGCTAGCTCCCATTGCTAGACCTTGTGATCCTGCACAGGTTACCCATCACCTGTGCTCGACTCCCCCCTCGGTCACACAGGTAAGGATGGCACCTCTCGGAGATTGCTGGGAGCTAGGACTTGGTTAGCATGGTCTATCAAAGCAAGGGACCGTTTTACTGTTATTGTTAGTCATCATCACTATCATTATTCTTAGGATCCTTTTACTGAACAAATATGTAATCCTAAGGGAAGGGGGTCCCGGACAGATGACATGTCAGTGAAATGCAGGGGTACAGAGCCAGGCAGGGAGGAAGGTGTGAAATGGGTACTCGCCATGCTCTAGCTGGGAGATGGGCCCAAGGAGAGCAGGTGGGCACGTATCCCGCAGAACAGGCCAGAAGGAGCCCTGCTGATGTGATTTCCTGGGTCTCAGGGGGGACCAGCTCTGCTCTTCGGCTGAGTCCTTCAATGGGGAGGTTCCAAAAACTCCACTTCAAAAAACAAAGCCGAGTGAGTTCTCAGGCTTGCCACCTTCAGCCCAGGGCACATCTGGGGGACTCACTCCCAAAACGGGGACTTCTGGGGGGTGGCGGGGGCAAGAGGATGAGAGAGCAAGAGAGTCCTGGGTTGGTCTCTCGGGATGTGGGTGCTGGGCCCCAGCTAGGGTTGGCATGGGGTGCTGCCTCCCGGCAGGGTGCCCCAGGAGTAGGCTCACAATCCCTCCCTTGGGCCACTCCTCCGCAGCCTGAACACTGAGACTAGGAGCTGATCGGGAGCCAGCCTGAAAGTGGGGGCAGGGGTGGATTTAACTAGGCTTCTGTGTTCACCACCCTATTTGCAGCATCCTCCTTACTCGTAAGCTAATTTTAGCTATCCATTCTGCTTCTGTTACCATTTATAAAATGAGAATGTCAAATGCAATATTAAACAAGCAGGATGAAGGCAAAAAAGGAAATGCCAGAGAGGCACTTAATAAATGAACCTCGTGTTTACGAGCAAGAGGGAGGTCCTGCGCCCCCCACCCCTGCATCAGGCATGCACTTGTTTGCAGACAGGCTGTGTTCTGTGGGTGGAGGGATTTGCGGCCAAAGGAGGAGGGTGCGGGGAGGTTTGGTGTTGGGTGGTGAGCGGTGCTCTTTTGGCAGAAGTAATTTGGCTGGCGGGGAGGTCGCTTGAGTTCTGGGTCCTTTGCCCTTCATCTGTCCTCTGTGAAGGTCACTGCATGGGGCCTGGGAGCCCTAGGTCCCTCTTCATTATCTCAGTGCCCAGCCCCTATGGATTTTCCCACATGTGGGGCTCCCTACACACCACCCACAGGGTGGGGGACCCGCGGGTATATGGAGACCCCTGGAGAAATCTTCCCTTTCTCTGCACCCCTTCTCTGGGGCCTCTTCTTCCTTTGATCTCACCCAGCTGCTCTGCCCAACTTCCCAGGTAGGGGCAAGCTAATGCTCAGCAGCACTTTTTTTTTTTTTCTTTCTCTCTCTCTGTCTTTTAAAGATAGAAATCAGGTTGGACTTGGTGCAGGGCCTCTGGCAAAGCCCACCCTGGGCTACAGTAAGCACCCAGCCCTGTGGCCGCATTTGGGTACCTGCTGAAGGCAGAGGTTTCTTTTCACTTTGAAATGCCCTTGCAGGTTCCCAGAATTAACAAGAGCAGCTGCTGCTGCCACCATCAGCTTTTTCCCCAAATAGTGCAGCCCGTGAAGCTCCTTTTGCACACCTTGCTGATGAAAGCAGGACAATGGGGCCTCCCTGGCCAGGAGGTGGGGGCAGTAGGGAGCATGCCAAGACTGCCGGGCTGGGGGGTGGCAGCCATCTTCCTCTCTGCTCCCCAGGCTTTGGGCCGGAAGTGCAGATGCAAACGAGCTCTGTCACCTTCAAGGATGCCCCACCAGGCACCACTGGCAAAGATTAAAGTGTGACCCATCAGCTTTATCCAGCATGAGCACCCACAGGATTAGCTGGTTGAATTTATTAGCACGCTGCAGCCCTGGGGAGGGTAGGCACCCGTTATTCTGTTTTACAGATGAGAACATTGAGGCCCAGGGAAGTCAGGCGGCTGGTTCTCGCCCAGTGCTGGCGAGCAGAGCGGAGATGTAGGGCGAGGAACTGGTGGGAAGGACAAGCTCCTGCCCTGAGATCCAGGCTAAGTGGGAGGCTGCAGTCGTGGGGGTGCCTGCTTTGGAGGGTGTTGGGGGACCAGCTCTTCTGCACTCCTTGCCCAGATTCTGAGGGAAAAACTCCAAGGGAGAGTTTCATTCTGTTGACTTAATCTTTGCGTGCATGCCTAGCCCCTGCCTGCTAACTAGGACGTGCTCATAGTATTGCTTTATAAGCTCCTGCACTTTGTCATTGCTGATGTTAACAGAACGGAGGAAACAGCAGATGAAATTAATTCTGGAACTAGGACTGGGGGATGGCCTTGTGGAAGGAGTAGCATGCGATCTGGGTAGAGGGTGGTGGGCAGGTGCTGTGTGGGCCACCTCTGCATGGTCAGCGGCCCCAGAGGTAGGACAGGGTTTGAAGCAGGAGACTCAGGACTGAACCGTAGCTTGTCATTACCTGGCTGCGTGACCTTGGGCATATCATTTCCTCGGAGCCTCCATTTCCTCTCCTCTTATAACTTCAGGGCTAATTAGGCCAACTCAGAGGAAGGGAGTGGATTGATGAGAATACGGAGGGCAGCGGGCATTCTCTGAGAACCAGGCACTGCGCTCTACATGTGTGATGTGTCTAGTCACTGAATACACACACTGTACATGAAATCGTGTCCGTGTATGCACACGCACACGCCTGAGGATGTCGTGCCCGTGCCTGACAGAGGAGGAGTGCTCCTTAAACAATTCCTTCCTTCCTACTGTAATCCTGCTGGCTGGGGAGACAGAGTCGAGATGGTATGTCCTATGGGACTCTTGGTGCTTCTCACAAACAGGTCTGGGCCCTTTATAGTAAGCACGCATCCTTGGAAGAGGGGTGTTTCTACTGGCAACCTCTGCCTAAGCGTGTGCCTGTGGCTTACCCAGTAGCTGCTGCTTCCAGAACTCCCTTCTGCTCACCTCCTGGTGCCCTCAGTGCCCAGGGAGAGGCCTCCCTGAGTATGCAGCGGCTAGAGGCTGGTGCGGGGGGGTGGGGGGGGCAGGTGCGGCAGGATGGTGAAGCGCTCTCCCCCGCTGGAGTCACACGCCGGGGCAGGGCCGGGGTTTCTGGGTGTGACTGCTGCCCCTCGCCTGACCTGATGGTGTCTCAGGCCTTACTCTCCTCCGCCCACACATGCCTGCTGCTCGTTGACTCCATCCTGCCTCTGGCCCTGGACAAGCACAGCAACTGGATGGAATGGGAGCTCTGGACTGGGTGTTAGAACCCAGACAAGGCAGCCCAACGCTCTGCAGGTTCCCCGGAGGGAGATGCCCAGCTGGTCTGTCTCCAGTGTGAGCTCCATGCTGAGGAGGACCGCCTCCCTCCCCAGCCCTCCCCACCCCTCCTCACTGGGCTCTGTCTGTGCTTTTGTCACACGCTACTCCATCCTCCTCCTGCAGCTCTTTCAGTGGCGGCTGGAGCAGGGCCGGCTTCCTGCCTGGGACACCTGTGTTCAGAAGAGCCCCCGCTGGGTTCGTGCTCTGCTGCCGCCATCTTGTAACTCCTAGGAATGGCTGAATAAAGGGCCTCTCATCTTCCTTTCCTAGTGGCCTGCACGCTGTCTAGCACGTTCCATTGCT
Organism: Spilogale gracilis; assembly: GCA_004023965.1. NCBI lineage: Eukaryota > Metazoa > Chordata > Mammalia > Carnivora > Mephitidae > Spilogale > Spilogale gracilis. Next base: position 90,317 of record PITA01004881.1, on the reverse strand, counting down.
GCCATGCTCCTGAAGCTAACTCCCAGCATGGTGTGCAGGGCAAGACAGTAGAGACTGTTCTTCCCGCAACTCGCTTGCCTTGTGTTTGTCTTCCTTGCTCTATGACTTCCTTGAGAGCAGGTCCCCCCCCTGAATCTTGGTTATGGGCCTGTAAGCACCCCACGAGAGGTCCTGCCCTCCTAGCGCCTCTAGAAAGGCTTACGACTGGCAGAGAGGGCAAGAGAGATCAGCAGGCAGGAAAGAGAAAGAAGTAGCCACGGGGGTAACGTGGGCCGTGCGCAGAGCCGGGTGTGGTTTCGGGGCTGCTGCTCAGTCCTCCTGTTGGACCAGAGAGCGCAGGCTAGCCGCTGGGTTCCAGGCAGGACCCCGGGTCTCTTCACGGGTGTGGCGTCTCCCTGGAAAGTGCTCAGGGCCTGTCGGCCAGAGGAGATGGACAGCTTGGGGCTTCAGAGGGGCAGTGTTGGCCTGGAATCTGCTGGAACCTGATGGGGGGTAGGGGGAGCTGTAGCTTGAGTCAGAGGAGAAGCTGGTCTGGGGACAAGACCAGGGCAGGCCTCTGTTTTTCAGGAAGCTCTACAAAAGGACGCTGCCCACGTGGACACTCCCAGTCACGCCCACACTCGCCCCTGCCAAGCACCCACCTGCCCAGGAGACCTGCTCTTCGTTCCCCTCCCTCCTGCCAGCCTGTGGGTCTGGGCTGGCCTCTGAACAGCAGTGAATTTTATCCTTTGAGATGGGCCTGTCTCCCCCTGGAGGAGTAGATCGTGTCTAACATGACCAGTTTGGGGTGAGAGTGAAGCTGCAGACATGGGCCCCTGGGCCACACAGACTTGCCTTGTCGCGGGTCGTAACTCAAGGCCCCAGGCACAGGGCTTGGGTTTCCCCAGACCGAGGCTGGGCTGATTTCCCTCCTGGCCCCAGAGCCATGTGCTGACTGGGGCTGTTGATGTAGAAACTAGGGAAAAACAAAAACCTTTTTCACTTCCCAGACCTTGGCACTGTCCTCAGACTTCCAGCGTCTTCCAGAAGATGCCCCGTAGGGAGCTTGCCTCAGCGAGGCCCTCAGGCCAGTTGGGTGAGGGCGGCCACTCAGAGTACTGCAGGGAAGCCATCCCCGCAGAAGTCCCTGCGCCTTCTCCAAAGGCCAGTGCTAAGCACTCCCCACCCCTCCAAGGAGAGGGTGTGGTGTGGGACTGGCTCCCCTGGCCTGGGTCACAGGGCATCAGGCAGACCCAGCCTCAGACCCGCCTGAGCACACATGGCCTCGGCCTGTAGCCACAGGTGAGGTGTCTGATATCCCTGGGCCTCAGCTTCCTGTCCTGGAAGATGGACTTGTCCCTCTCAAGGACATCGCGGCGTCTGCTAGCACAAGGCTGTGGAAGGTACGTTAGATAAAAGCAATATATAGGTGTGTAAGAAAATACGTTTAGGAAACGTGGACTGTTGTGAATGCACCTGACTCTCAGAAGGTTCAGGAAAAAATGTCCATAAGTACAGATACGGATGTAGATGTACAGAACTGTGCTTTGCCCTATCCTTGCAACTCTCCTACAAAGGTGAAATCACTTCTATGTGAAGGCTTAGAAACAGACCTCCTTGTTGACTTGCTTTCGGCCCTCATGGGCAGAGGCCCCCCACCTCGACAAGCCACTGGCACAGAGGGTCAGAAAGCATATGTGTCAGGCCTTAGAGTCATCATCTGGGGGAACACGCAGCTGCCCGGACTGTGCTATCAGGAAAGAGGGTTCAGCCAGATCATTCTTCTTATCCTGTGTCTGTGTGGGCTGCAGGGGAGCCACCCCCTCTTCTCCAGGGCCAGGCTGCCAAGCAAAGCAGCATATTTGAAGATTGAAAAATTAAAGCAGGGTCGTGATCCCAGGGTGCTGGGATCGAGTCCTGCATCCAGCTCCTTGCTCAGTGGGTAGCCTGCTTCTCCCCCTGCTTGTGTGTGCTCTTCCTCTCTCTCAAGCTGATAAATCAAGTCTTTAAAAAAGTTAAAAAAACAAATTAAAGCAAATCCTACCTACCTTTGCGGGGGGGTCAGAGGGAGGCATTTGGCCCTGGGTGTGGGGTTGCTTGGTGGCTTTGTCAGCCATGAAACTTGGAACAGAGACCTCGTTTTCCTAATGTAAGTGGTTAGTTTCTGGTTGGTTGATCAGAGATCTCTTTCAAGCACAAATCCAAGTGGAAGTCCCTACAAAATCTCTTGGCCCACCAACCACATTGCTTTTTTCCAGTCATTGGAAAACATAGCCATTGTGAGAAGCTGCTAAGGGAAAGGGGGTGGTCTGAGCTGTTGAGGAGATTCAAGGACCAAGACTTGGAGCTGTCCTTTCCCCAGAATCTGCTGCCACCCAGGGCTGCCCTAGAGAATGCATGCCGGGTCTTGATGGTGAAGAGCATTTACTGGAAATGGGGTTCTGTGGGGGCAGAGCTGGAACAAAGCAAGAGGCTTGGCCACCCAGAGGCCCACTGCTTCTGTCGACCATGGGAAGCCAGGCAAGCTTCTCTGGGGCTGCCGCCAAAGGGCGCTCCCATGCCTTCCTGGTGCCCCATGGTGGAAGCAGGCCTCAGTGCCTGCTAGTGAGAACCCACCCAGCCAGACACCATGGGAAGGAGGAGGGCCTCCCACTGTCCTGTTGGCTCGCCATTCTTCGCAGATCTCGCAAAGCCAGATCTTTGGTCTCCAAAGCCAGCTCCCGCGAAATTTGCCTCCTGGCATGCACACCCTGTGTGGTCCCCTCCCTCACCAAATCTAGACTGACCCGGTGTAACTGGCAGAACGTGATGGAAATGGCAGCCTGACCCTCAAGCCTAGGTGCTGAGCCTTACAGGCTCTGTCTTGGTCTTGTGGATTTCTCAGGCTAGGACCCTCAGTCCCTGCCGGGACTCAGCTGCCATGCCATGGTGTGAGAGGAAGGAGTGCCATGGAGATGCAAAGAGGAGGCCCCTCCCAGTGGACAGTCCCAGCCGACCAGCCTCCACCGCCCACTGTGTGCGAGAGGAAGATGCTGGAACCTCCAGCTGAGTCCAGCCTTTGTCTATCTCCAGCTCTGGCCCCGGGCACTGTCTGACCACAAAAAGCAGGAGCAACTGCAAGCAGGAGCCCAGCTGAGCCCAGGCAGCTCCCAGAAGTACAGAAAGAATGATCCGTTGTTGCTCGAGGCCATGAAGTTTGGAAGTAGCCTGGTACACAGCAGTAGATACATGGAACACTGTGTGTGACCACATGACCAGAGTGTGTGACTGGAGCCGGGCAGATTTAGGCTGATTCTCCCCCTTGGCGTTCTGACTATAACTGGAGGTGTTCCTGCTCAGTTCTCTAGCTTGCCTGGGGGCCCAGTGGGAGGATAATGGGGGTGGAGGGGACCCAGATGAAGTCTAACTCAAGAGACTCAAGAGGCTGGCAGGCCCAGAAATGACAGGGGGCAGATTGACGTGAGTATTTGCCTTTGTGTTAGGAGAACAAGACAGTCAGAACCTGTTCTTTGCAACAGAATGAGAGCTCTCGAGGTGCAGGCTGGCCTTATTTATGTCCGCATCCCCCACAGCCTAGCACTTGCCGGGCACATGGAGTCCCCCAGCATTGCTGGGTCTCCACAACCCTAATGAGCACATGCGTCCATGCACGCTCTGTACAGGTTGTCACAAGGAACCCAGGAAGTAGGGGCAGACCCTGATCCCTGCCCTGAGCACTTACAGTCTAGGTGGCAGTAGTTTTCCTGCTCAGCAATCCCCTGACCCCTGCAAGCACTCAGGATAGGAGCAGAGAGACTAATTCTTCCTCTTTCTCCTTTTGTGTGTTTTCAAAGAAGCTGGGGGCTGGGTGGGCAGGCCTCTTGGTCCTAAGAGATCTTTCGAGAAGCCTTCAGTGCAGGCCAGGTCAAGGCTCCCTGGTGCGATGGCTACCCTTCCCTGTCACTCAAGTGCCCAGGATGTGGGGTTCCCCCCCTCCTGAGAGTGCATGTGCCCCAGCGCCTGGCCTCGGGGAGCACTCACAGTTGACACAGCGGGCAGTTGACAGGCCCGCACAGTGGGTGCTGCCCAAACCAGCACCTGCAAAGACAACAGAATTCAAAGGAGCTGCCAGCCCTATTCAGTGAGAGGAAGAGTAGGTGGGTTTGTTTAAAATACTCCCATTACAGTCAGTTAACCTTTATGTTCCCTAAATGAAAACCGTATAAACCTGAAATTTGCGTTGATCAGGTTGCCTAGGAACAGGCAGCAGGTTTTCATAAGACAATGCGATAGATTGTCACCGATAGGGCCATTAGGAAGTGAGCTGGGGAGCGGTATTATTCCAGCTCCCAGTGTTGGCGTCAGGTGCTGATCTGTCTGCCCTGCAGAGCACGCCCGTCCTCCCCAGCTCCGGCAGCCTCTTGCAAATGAGCATTCTCTGCCCGCTTCCGAGTCCCAGGGGTGGCATCTAGGAGCAAATTGTCACCCCTGGTTTATGAGAGAGATCTGAAAGCTCTAATTCTGATGAATTTATTGCTTTTTAATCCCCTTTCCCAACTACTGTTTGCAACAATGATGCTCAGAGCAGAAAACTTGACCAAAAAATACTAGGAACAAAAAGGCACCATAGAAATGAAAGAACTGAGTCACTCTATAGTGACTTTGGTATGTCTTTTTAATATGTTTCCCTGTTTGATATGCATATATGCTTATTGTTTTCCATAGACTCACTGTAATTTGCTTTTCTCCCCCTTCCATGTAGGGTGACAGATCACCCTGGTTTGCCCAGTACCATCACTGCATCTTATTATCAGCACGCTTTTCTGAAGCTTCACAGCTTTCAGTAAGCTTGGGTGAACCAAACCTAGCTAACTCCCTATTCTTGGACGCTTAGGATATTTCCTTTTTAAAAAAATTGTAATTAACGCTTGTCGCCACAAGAGCTTTATCCATATGTCCGTGCAGGATAAACTCCTGTAAGTAATTTTATTAGGTCAAAGAATGTATACTTGGATGGCTTTTGAAAGTTTGTCAGGTTGCCTTCCCAGAAAATATGTGCAAAGTCCTACCTCTCACCCACCCCACCCCATACTCTTAGAGATTCTGACATCAATGAATCCTATCGTTATGGCCAATCCAATAGGTGATAGTATGTCTCATTTGGGGATGTCATAGTTGTCATGTGATATGAAAGACGTGTGTCATCAGTAGTCATTGGTGAACTGCTTGTTCATGTCCTTCACCCATTTTCATTTTGGGATGTTTGTCTCTTTTTAATCTATAAAAACTTTGTATTAAGCTTATTAGGCATGAATGTTGAGCCATTTTAAAACGTGTGGTTATTCTTTAAAGAGCAAGAGTGAGTAATAACTGTTATCTGGTGTCTCTGAAGGAAGAGGAGTTAACATTTTGGATAATGAAGCTTCCCTCAAGCCTTAAGCACTAAGCGCCAACATGGGGCTTGAATTCACGACCCTGAGATCAAGATCTGAGCTGAGATCAAAAGTCAGCCGCTTAACTAACTGAGCCACCAAGTGCCCCTAACATATTTTTTTTGATTGAAGTATTTGGGATGAGAAGATTTGAAAGGTATCCACATCTCTGGATGGATAGCCCACGTAGATCCCTTTTAAACAAAGCATGAGGCACAGGATTTAACTTCTTCCTATCTCAGACACCGTGGGAATGACAGGAATCTTCTGTGTGATAGTGAGACCCTTGGCAGCTGTTGAGCTATGTGAAATTTTGGCTCCTGTACCCAATGGCCCCTTTTTAAATAGGAGGACCTCATTCTTGCCTCACTATCTGTCAGGCCGATACTTTTCGCTACTAGAGCACCCTGCCCTGCCCACGGCATCCTATCTCCATCAGCAATGGGGCGGATTACCAGCGAACGATGTGTGTTAGGTTTATCTGTAAGCTAAAAGCAAGTAGGCAACTGAGCAGGGGTTTGAGATGCTCATAAGAACGGCGGAGGCACTTCCAAGGGCAACAGTTTTACCTCTTTCCTGGAGCTTGTATTCTATATCATTAAGGCTGGGAAGTAAGTGACTTCTGGGTTGTGTGAGCAGAATAGGATTAAGAAATTCAGGAGGCAGGAGAGAAACAGGAAAGATTAGCAACCACTTGAAGACGTAGCTGCAGAATGAGAAACCGGTAATCCAGATGGACAGAAGCGGTGTTTAATGTTATTACTTTTCCTGGGAGCGCGCTGGGGTGGCTTTTAAGGAGCTTGGTGGCATCACCGACCTAGCAATTTCAAAACTCCAGCTTCCAGGCCTGTTCCTGCTGGGCTGTGGCTTACAGCACATGACACGAGCCTTTGAATGTTCAGTTTTGTCATCTGTAAAATGGAGCTAAAGCTAACTGCTTAATAAGAAATCGAGTCGGGTGGGCTGATAGGAAGTCAGGCTCAAAGGCATTTGTAAACCTGTAAGGGGGCCAAGCAAGCAGGAGAGGGTATTGCTACCCCTGTTTGTTTTCTTCACAGACACACACAGCAGCCCCGTCTGCCTCCTCACCTCCCAGGCCTTCTGCGCACGCTCCAGGCTGAGCTGCCAACCCAGGCATGCATGTCTTCAGCCCACGTCCTTGTTCCCTGCTCCAAACCCAATTTCATCCTTGTCGGTTTTTCCAAAGCAGGATTTGCAACAAGTGGCGTGTTTTCTTAAATATTTGCTTTGCAGGCCATTTGCTTGGCTTGGCTATTTTTACAGTGAATAAGGAGCAAGGCTAAAAATAACCTTCGTGGGTAACCAGATCAGTTCTGCATTTGACATTTACGTGGCATTCATTTGCATCTCATTTGTTCACCTTTCTGTTGAACAGGTAGAATGTAAGAAAGCTCAGCCTAAGGAAGTCATGTTCCCACCGGGGACAAGAGGCCGGGCCCGGGGACTGCCTTACACCATGGACGCATTCATGCTTGGCATGGGAATGCTAGGTGAGTCCGGGCAGGGGACCCTGGGAGCACCACAGAGCCACCATGCACTGGGGTCTACGGAGACCTAGACACCCAACTGGGTCACTACCAGTTGGGCAAACTGCCTTTCTGAGTCTCAGATGATGAACCCCTTTGCAAGGTAGTTGTGACCATTGCAGAAGTTGGTCAATCGAGCGATCGATAATCATCTTGTCCCATGCCTGGCACATAGGGGATAAATGATATTATTTTATTTCTTTTCCACTGCCTTCTTCAAAAGGAGAAAAAGGCAGCCCTCTGCCTCACACCTCTCTACTGACCGGGTGTTCTGAGGGACCCGAGGACTCCTGGCTGGCTTCACCAGTGTGGGCTGAAGCTGCATTTTCTCAAACTTGGGAGAGGAAGAGAAGTGATGAGGGGAGCTATAATCCTGTCTATTTAAATGATTAACATTTTTCTCTTGGGATATCAGAATTTGCATTTAAATGGATGTTTTAAATGGCCTGTTTTACTCTTTATTTGCTAAAAGAAAAAAAATGATGAAAGACAAAGTGTGTTTGTTCTGACGAAAAATGATCTCTGCTGGCTTTTAGAGAAATTAAGTTGCATATTATGCCCCTTCCTTCAAGGTATCTCTGTCCGTCCTGCATAGATAATTGAAAATCTTGCCACTGAAATGGCATGAAAAATGAAGAAAGCAGAGAAGAGGCGTAATGGTGTGGGTCGCAACAATAATTAGAAATTTCAAGGCGAGAGAGCGGTATTTTAGTGCAAGTTATTGTGTGTCGGGAAAATACTAATTAAATGGGATAAATGGTAGTTAATGGTAAAATTCCATTCAGGCCCATGATCTGTCTGGTTTTAATGGATTTTCATTTGGTTTGGCTACGAGTCCCCCTTCTGTATTGTTTGATCAGCTCTTTATGTATTTGCAGATTCGCAGCTCTTGAAATCATTCCTGGCTCCGTTTGAAATGTATGACACTTTTGTCGGTGTTACACGTTCATGAAAAGAATTATATCTGTTTTGTCTCAGGAAATAACAAGGGCTGGTAAAGTTAGTTCGAGGAACTTTGAGAGACAGAAAGAGATGCCATGAGAATCCTCAAAGGGACAGAAATATTACTCCCTCTCAAGTTAATGTTTTTGGTTTGAGTTTCATTGGAAATTCCTGTTTACTTCTTTAAGCATTGGCCAGATGAGTCTTAACGCTGATCTGGAAGCAGAAACACACGAGAATAGATAAGAAAATATTTTCAAAAGAAAAATGAGAAAAGACTGGACCAAATAAAAGAACATGGCGCAGAGCTGCAGTAATGAGGTAGCGCGGTATATAGGAATGCACCTGTTGGGAGAAGTGGTGAAAGCTTCGAAACTAAGTGTATTTCTGTGTAAGAGTGTAATCACTATAAAGAAGTTACTTCTAAAAATCAGTGGGAGGGGGCACCTGAGGAGGACAGTCCGCTAAGTGTCCGACTCAATTTTGGCCCAGGGCCACGAGATCGAGCTCTGCACTGAGCTCAGAGCCTGCTGAAGATTCTCTCTCTCTCTCTCTCTCTCTCTCTCTCTCTCTCTCTCTCCCTCCTTCTACCTTTGCCCCCCCACCACCACCCCTGGTCACATTCTCTCTAATAAAATTAAATAAATCAGTGGGAATTATCTCCCGATTGACTATGAGACACTTATCTACCTCTTGCTTAAAAAGTAATTTTTATGTGGTCTTTACCATACATCATATACCAAGAGAAGCTCCAAATGAATTAATAGGTTTAAATTTTTAAATCAAATCTTAAAGAGTTGCTGGTTTTTGGAGCCTTGAATTTTCAACGGTGAGTACAAAGGCCGTGGGGCATAAGACAGGAACCTTTTAAGGGTCAAATCTTCAGGAAGTGCCCCTGTCTTTCTGGGTCTAGCTTGCCACCCTTGGCATGCTGGGAAGAATCGACCTGTTTTCTTCAGGGGGAATCAGAGGCGTGCAGTGATTCTGGCTCATTCATGCCAGTGGCCAGAGAGCAAAGGTGCAGCAGGTTCTATTCGCCCCAGGCTGCAAGCAGGGGCTGGGGGCCCACATCTCTGCAGAACCCCAAGCTCAGATCCCTGGCCAAAGGACATGGACTGGTTTTGTAACAGGAACCAAAGCAGGGAGGCTTTGTTGAACACAGGAGATGCTCACCAGCAGTTGGCTCTGAGCACCTGCTGCGTGCATGCCCGCCCATCTCCCCATCCCCCACCCAGGCTGGGAATGGGAGACTGTGCTTCACATAGTGGATGTGGCCCCTGCCCTCTGAAGCTTGTGGTCTAGTGAGCGTGGCAACAGTTAATGGCTAATTCTACAGATAGCTAGTCATAATAGAGTTAGGGGGTTCTCTAAGAGTACATCATGAAGAGTGGAAATTAGGCCTAGGAATCAGGGACTCCCTCCTGAGGAGGTGACCTGTTTGCCGTGCTTACAAGGATGAGCAAGCTCAGGGTGATTCAGACAGCGCTAGGCTTGGAGGGCGAGGCTCCTGGTGGGGAGCCCCAAGGGCCCCTGAGGGGCCAGGTTCACCCAGGGACTATGTAAGGAGTGCAGGGCTCAGAGCTTCCAGGATGGGCTGGTGGTAGACAAACCCACATGGTCCGTGTGCTTCTCCAGGGGCCGTCCAATTGGCTCCTGTTTACTGAGGGACAGATAGGACAGGACTGGCAGGTCCTTATTCCTCTGCCCCATGTTTCCACCATCTTTCATGGCTGAAGTTTCCACCATCTTTCATGACTTCCCTGAGCTGTAGTAAAGTAACTGTTGGTGAAAAATGTCATGGTAAGTCTGTTAGTGCTTGAGTGATAACCTCCTCCAGGCCACCCCCTCCCACCGACACCCCCACTGCTTAAGGCTTTTGCCTTTGGCCCACATAGCTCTGTTGAGGCTCCCACGAGGCAGACCCCCCAGGCCCCAGCCAGCCCCCCCTCATGTCACAGAGGCTTTCCTCCTCCAGTCAAGCAGAGAGCCCTTTGGATGGAACTGATGGAGTGTCGGGCCAGCTCCCACCAAGGTGGGGGGTGAACGCCGGTGGGGAAGGCTTGGGACTTCAGAACCAGAGGATCTGGAGTCCTTACACCATCAGCTACGTGACTTGGGACAGGTGCCAACAGCTCTGTCCTTCCGTTAGCCTGTCCTCAGATAGGGATATAGGACACTCTCGTTTCATGGGGTTGTTGATCAGTGAAACCATCCCGTGGCCCGACAGCACTGTATTTCGTCAAATCCAGGGTACTGTGGTGGTGAAATACATCTTTATACAAACATCCAGAAAGAAAAATACAAATGCTGTTAATTAAACTGCACCAAGGCTTTCTTACCAAAGTGACTGTGAGATAAAGCTCCTTTTAGAGATGTTCAGATGTAAAAGAAAATGGATGTCTTCCAATCAACATAACTTCGTGGTTTATACTCAAACTGGGAGCCGTATTAGTAAAGCAGTGGGGAGCCCAAGGCTTTCCCACCCAGGCAGGTGCCCAGCACCCTTCCACAGGGTATCCCTTCTGGCCAGTGGCTGGGAACACAGCCGGACCCACAGGGCATGCCTTTGCTCTGGCATCTGCTGCCTCCTACTCCGTTCAGACCCTCAGCCCAAGGGCTTGGATCATCTTTGAGTTCCTGCCTCCAGACAAAGATCTGTGCAGTGGGTTCCAGGCCTCATCTCCTCCAGCCAGAACCCCAGTCCGAGGTCCAGGCAGAAGGGGTGAAGCGGGCACAGCACTCAAGGAACAAACCCATAGTCTCATGGCCTGGTTGGCTTCTCACCTCCTCAGCCAGACTGGGGTCTCTGAGATGGCTGTGTTGCCCTTGGCTTCTCCCATTGGCGGAGCCTGGGCACTCTGGGCGAGGAGAGTGCCGAGACCGAAGCTCTTGCTTCTTGCTCCTTCCCTCGAAAGCGGTCGCCTCGGGCAGAGTCTGATCCTTTGCTAGGGTGGGATGGCCTGACACATCGCCAAAAGTCACCTGGGTCACCCCCTCCATGGTGCGTATCTGTCCTGGAATTGCCACCATCACCCGTCACCTGTCCGCATCATCACCACGATCGTCCTCAGCCACAGTTTGGTAGATGAACTCGGCACAGGCAGAAAAACATTTGTTAAAAGTTCATTAATGAAATAGTCTTAGTGCTATAAATTTTTGTTGTCGGAAGAGCAGAAAATTATCTAGCACTTGGACAGGTGTTCAGAAGTGAGACCGTACGCCATTGAAGCTGCTCTGTCCGCGCCCTCAGCAGGGGTTCCCTGAGCACCTGCTAAGCGCCGGCTGCCTTCTCGGTGCTGGCGCCGCGGCAGACCATTAGCTCCCCGATCTCAGCGAGCTGATGTTTAGTGAGACAGCAGATATGCAGCTCTCTAAATGCCTTGGAAACTATGAAACTCCTTTTTAAATACCCCTGAAGATTCTCTCCATGCTGATGAGCATAGAGTGACACAGTCGTGTTTCTTACTCTCTCGGTGTGGCTGCATCCGTCCTTGTGAGGAACCCATGGCTGTTTCAGTTTCAGCTTCCACAGCCTTTGACAGAGTCCTAGAATAATCAGCCCAATGGGAATTCCTTAAAAAGAATGTAGGAGAGAGAGGAGGGGTCCTCCTCTGACAGCTCTCCCTGCCTTCGAGCTGGACAAAACAAAAATCAACTAAGACCCTTGGGAAGGTCTTTTGGCAACCCTCCAGGCTGGGCTGTGCTGTCTCGTGGAGGCCGAGAGGTGCCCACGGAGATCCAGCTCAGTGCCCTAGACTCTCTGGGTTTTCTTCATGAAAGTGGACTTACTAAAAGCAGACGTGATTATTGTTGATAAATTTTATTCTTTTTGGCCTACTCTGCCCTCAGCCACATGATCCTCCTGCCTCTACCTGTCTCGACCTCGCTGGGCACACACTCCTGAATGTGGTTCACAGTGCTGAGGAGGAGTACCTCATTGCTGAGGCCTTGAGGGAAAGCTTCACACCCCCCCACCCCGGGACCAGAAATGGTGGGACTCTGTAGACTCAGCTAAAGAAAGCCTGAGGCACGCTTACCAGTGCTCCTGACGAGAAGTCCCCATGAAGTCTTAACCCAGTGTTCCCCGACACTAGGCCCCTCGGAAATGAAAGCACATTCTCTAGAAAAGATGAGGAGCTATAATGTGCTGGTGTGCACCAGCAGGGCAGAAGGAGTTTGGCTGGAATGTAGAGCTGCGTGCCTAGATCCGCTTGTAATTTCTACTGGGATTTGTCTTTCCCCAGAATATTTCTTGAGGTCATTCCCAAGGAGGTCTCCATTTGTTCATCTGTTTCCTGGTGGACTGAGGAAGCTCAAGATAACAGCTCTTCGGTTTCCTTCTAGAACAGTCAGTGCCCCCAGAACTTTCTATGATGGTGGAAGGGGCCCCTGTCTTCACTTCCAAGACGGTAGCCACTAGCTAATGTGGCTACTGAGCATTTAGGATGGAGCTCGTACTACTGAGGAGCCGGGGTTTCATCATAGTTTAGACTTAAATTTAAACATAGGCCTAAAGATGCCCCTGTGGGTCAGGATGGCTTTGGGGTCTGAGTGTCTGGGTAGACTCTGGTCTTCACATGCGGGCCTGGGAGGGGCTCTCGGCACCCGGTATTGCATCTGGATTCATCCCACATGGAGCCAACATGGCGCCCCAGGCAGTGCTCTGAGTACCACGTGGTGTGGATGTCACACTCGGGCAGGTCCATGGATAAACAGCCCTTGTCTCTTGTCCTTTCAAGTTGGGGGCCTGGTGGGAGCAGTTTTCCATGACTGAGTAGCTGAGTCACGGAGCCCGGGCGAGGATGAGTCATGTGCCCACCTAGAATGCAAACATCTTCCAGCGTTAGAGAAGGCATCTTCTAGAGTTGGAGGGAAGATCAAGAACCACAATTCCGAGAACTCTGCCAGCATCCCCAGAAGGAGGCCCTGAAATGATCTGCCTGGCAAGTTCGAATCGTTGTTGGTTTCTGAGTTTCTTTTTTTCTTTTTTTTTCCTCCCAGTGGAAAGCCTGTGTGCAAGAAAGGTGGTCATCCAGGCAGCAGGCTTAGTTTTTCCTTCAGTGACAAGAGATAATTACTGTGGGATTGATCGGGAGTCCCAAGTGCTGGAGCCCATAAATTGGGCAGTGGCCAATGCGGGGGAGGGGCCCAGCTGCTAATGGAAGCGGTGGCTGGGTCATCTCGCTGTAATAGGGCCTGATGGAGCTTCCAAGTCAGTCTGCTATAATGTGCTATTGATATGCGGCCAGCCAATTTCCCCCGTGGGGCTGGGGCTGGGAGCCCTTCAAGCAGAGCTGGGCTGCACAGCAGTAAATGAAGAGGAAAATTGAAGTAATGTTGTATTATAAATTTATGATTTCATCTGCCTGACCCAGAGGCTGCTCACGATGGGGGCTGGCGATCAGATCCCCCACTCGGGTAGATGCCAAATTCTTGTCTTGGTTGTGCCGGAGACCATATTGACATGTGCGGGAAGATTGGGGTGAGACCCCAGATTGGGGTGAATTTGACTGTGCTTGTCCCCCTTGTCGAAGACTGTGGTGTGTGCCAGGAAGAAGGCCGCTAGGGAAGGGTCCGGGTGGCCCGTTGTACCCCACTCCACCCCACTCGCCCCGTGGGAGGCTTGAAGATGACATGTCTGCTGTCAGATTAAAATATTTCAGACCCCTAGTGCCGAAGTTAGAAGCTAAGGAGTCATTTTTCACCAGGAAAGGCCCTAGGCGGTGGTGATTTGGCTGTTGGCATATAATCCGTTTATCAATATTGTTGAAATAATGGTTTAAGAAATCTAGTCATGAAAGATCTGATTTGAGAGCAGGTGATTAATTCGGAGGAGAACTGAGCCGGCCATCCATGAAATAAATACCAGGAAGAAGCCAGTGTGCATGCGTCCCCTAAAGGCCTCTGTCCCCTTCTTCCCCCCTGGGGGCCAGAGCCAGACATCACACTTGGATAACCTCCACTCGGCAAAGCCTGTGGTCACCCCACTTGTCTGGGCGGCCCTCTGCCAGGGAGGCCCCAGCCACCGGGAGATCGGCGCACCGGGAAGGAACAGGGGCAGGGCCCTTTTGAGGTGGAATCGGATCATTTGGCCAGTGAGTCTTGACTGCATGTTTGGAAAGGCTGTGGCTAAACATGAGGGGAAAGGAACCATATGGGGGGGGAGCAGTTGAGAATGCTGCAAGGGACCCACACGGCAAACTGTCAGGACCAGGAAACCACCCCCCCAAGGGCGTGGCCTTGGGCCAGAGGCAAGCCTGTACCCCGAATCTCCTGACACCCACGAGAGCAAGCCTCTCTTCTGGGTCCGATGACAGAGCCACTGGGCAAGTGGAAGCGAGGACATCAACACGCACGGGCAAGTGAGGAAAGGTGGGTCCCATCTCCCAGCCTCTGAGGCGGAAAGTCTGTCTCCATGACCGAGAAGCAGGAAGACCTGCCAACGCGAACGCCTGAGGGCACCCAGGATGGAGCTGTGCAGACAGCCTGTCTCTTTAGCCCTCACCGCAGCTCCGAAGGCGCTCGTGACGCTCCCCCACACACTCAGGACACGGAGGACGAGACCCCAGAGCCCGTATCTGGGGGCATGTCAGCGGCTGTCTCGACAGGCGGAAAGCCGTCAGTGCTGCCCTTGTGGCTGGAGGGCATGAAGACACTTACAGGCTCCCCCCCACCCCATCAAAGCTGCTTTCTACCAGCCTCTTGGTGGCAAGCCACGGAAACCCTGACCTCTATAAACCAAAAAGGAGGTGACTGGAAGAGGCTCAACAGCTCACAGAACTGCCAAGAAGGCTGGAGAATAGGCAGTAACTGGGGAAGAGGGTGGTCAGCCATAGCCATGACCCAGGGACAACCTAGGAATGACCTGGGCGGGCTTGGGGGGCTCTGTTGCCGCCACTGGGTGCTGGGCTCACTCTCAAGGCACCAGAATAAATTCTAAACCACTGTTTCCTCCTCTGCGCCACTCTCCTCAGAAATGGATCCAAGGAAGACTTCCCTGGGCCAAACCCAGGTTCACAACCTGCTTGCCAGCTGCCTGGCTCAGAAGGAGCAGGGGGGGCCCTCTTCTGCTTCCATGATGAGAGGCGGGTCTCTAGGACCAAACTAAGAGAAGGGGTTCAGGTAGTGGGCAGCCAGATAACCAAAGTCAGAGTCAAGCTGCTAGTGGTGGTGGAGTTCGGCCGCGTGGGGATGTCAGGAGCTCAGGTGGACCGGGGTCCCCACACACTGAGTGGACAGAGGCAACTTGAGCCTGCTGAGATGGGAAGAGGCGGACCCGTGGGCCTCCTGTGCCTGACGGGGTCGTTCCAGGAGGGCTGCACACCAGCCTTCTCTGTCGCTTGAGTCAGGAGGCGGTGAAGGAGCCTGAGCGAGCCCTAGGGAGTCTTGAGAGCTGAGGGACTGCTCCCTGGGGCTTTCCGACTAGAGCCCAGAGGGCCTCGCCAGCAGCACGGCTCACAGGCAGCCCCCAGGGATGGGCTCACACCCGCCCCCCCCCCTCCCCTTCCCGTGTTGTCTGCCAAGATCACTGATCAGACACGCTCTCTGTGAAGCGCCCTTTCATCACAATGTGTGGCTTGAGGCTTCTGGGTTCGGACCATGCTTCCTGGAGCACGTTTTAACCGAACCAGTCCCTCACAGTTTTCGAGGGGTGGGGGTGGGGCCTGGGGCAGGTGCTGGCACCTTCCTTCTGCCTGTGCTTAGACCCTGCCTTCCCTGGGCCGTGACTCATTAAGCCCAGTGGTTTTCTAGAAGCATGGGGTCAGCCCTGAGTTTTGCCCCAAAACTCTGACCCCCGAGGGCTCCCAGCGTGTCTGGTGCAGGCACGGCTGTCCACTGCCTTGGGAGGAGGCGTTACAGGACTTTAATCTCCTACTGTCAACAGCTTTAAGGTAAAAGTACATTCAGGGTAATCTCTCCAAATGTCAGAGCCAGTTGCAGGCCCTCTGTTTGGTGCTGATGCGTGGCATTTACCCTGCAGGCTCCGGAAGGGCCGTGGGTTTTGGGGGTCTCTCTGCCCAAATACAGGTTAATTACCAGCAAGCTGACGGTGTGCCCTGCCACAGTGGAGAGGGGACCTGAGCCCTGGGGAGAGACCCTCACGGGACACGAATCACTTTGTGCAGGAAAATAACCCAGACTGCCTTCATTTCTGCCCTCCCTGGGATTTCTCCCCAGGCCTAAGGCAGTTGTACTAACGCCCCGTGATCTTTCTCTCTGTGTTCAAGGCTACCCCAACTTTGTGGCGACCTATGGCCGCGGCTACCCTGGATTTGCTCCCAGCTATGGCTATCAGTTCCCAGGTGAGTGTCTTCGTCTCCCAGGGCTTTGAAAGCACAGGAGATGGGCTTGCATCGGTGGGGAGGCGGGAGGAGCCCCAAAGAGAACACAGCTGTTGCACATATCCATTCAGGAAATGATCTGTAGGTGCTGAAGTTCAAATGCACTACGCTCCGGGGGCAGGTGCTGCTCAGTCTCTGATTAACGGAAGTACTGCCTCAGTGCCGAATGTTTGAGAGTGGCAGCTTTGGGGGGGGGGTTGGGGGGAGGGGAGCTGAGTCAGGAGCCCTCCCTCTGACCACCCTCCTTTGTCTGGAGCCTGTTACCGGTTCTCTCACTGGACTGGACTCTTACCCTCTGCCTCCTTCATCTCCCATCTCCCTCCTTCCCCCTCCCTCCCTCCCTCCCACCCTTCCTCCCTCCCTCCCTCTCTCTCTCCTTCCCTCCTTCCCTCCTTCCTTCCTTCCTTCCTTCCTTCCTTCCTTCCTTCCTTCCTTCCTTCCTTCCTTATGCCATCCCCTTCTCCTGCTCTGCCTGGAGGCTCTGGCTTCAACCCCCGCCTCTGTGTGACTGTGGTGTACTGTGGGGGTTTGGGGGTGCTGTCCCGGGTGGGGAGGGTGTAGATCAATCCTCCCCCGCGTATAGGCAGCAGAGACTAGAGGCAGAGCCCACAACAATGCCCGCATATATGCCCAGGCTGCCACAGCTCCTGTGTAGCTGGGAGGCAGGGACCCCCACCTGAGGCAGGCAGCAAGAACAGGCATGGCCTTACAGGGATGGGGGAAAGGGCGCTGAAGGAAGCAGTGTTGCTGGGGCTTTACTTGTCCCCTGAAGGGGTGAGTCAGCCTTTCCAGACATGGAATACAGACAGGAATATGTAGGGGTGTTTGAGGGGGGTGCTCTATAGAGGACCGCTGGGGTTTCTAGAGGAGGCATTAGGAATGAAGTTTTGTCCTCAGGTTCTCTGCTGAAAAAGGAGGCTCCCTCAGAAGCTGGGTTTCCAGCAGAGTTTCATTTCTGGTTGGCCATCTTGCCTGGACCCAGAGGCCTTGGAGGCCCGGGAAGCAGAGGCACGGCCCTTAGAGGATGGTGTCCTGAAGGCAGAGAGCAGGGCCAGGGAGAGCAGCGTGAGGGTCTCCCCCAGAGTTTGCACATCTGACTGAGTGTTGGTGTGGGGGCGGGTGTTTCAGAGAGGTCAGGAAGCATTTGGGGGCACTTAGAGCCATGCCCTGTGGGAGACAGATCTTCCGTCAGCGATGTAAGCCCTAGGTTCTTGCCCATGGCCACAGCCGGTCCCCCAACATCTCTGGGCCTCATCTCTGTCTTCTGTAAACACGGGGTTTGGGCAGGGTAGTCCCTGGGGTCTGTGTACCTTTCTGATTGGGGTGGCGAGGGGTAGGGGAGGCAGGCACAGCAGCAACAGTTCCAGATGGAGGAGTGTGAGTGGGGGAGATTTCCCCGTGAGCGTGTCTTCCGGGGCCAGCGTGTCCATGGGGGCGGGGCGCTTCCCCTCTACAGCAGCTGGCTGCTTTGGGTTGGCTCTGTGCCTCTCACTATGACCAGCGAAGTCTGCCCCTCCATTAGATTTTCCTATCTACAGAGGGGGAGCCTCAGGCCCGGCGAGGTAGGACCCCTGTTCCAGGGCTAATGAGCAGCAAGGAGCAGGGCCACAGTTTAGAAAGTGGTCTGGCTCCTAACTGCCACATTCCTCTCTCTCTGGCGTCTGTCTGTCCAGTTTGATCCTGCTGACCGTACACAGCGACCAAAATTTAGATTTAAGTTAAAGTGAGGTAAATGGAAATTCCGGCTTCTCAGTCAACTAGCCACACTTCACTTCCCCAGCGGTCACATGGGGCCAGTGGCTTCCGTTAGCACAGGCTGTAGACATTTCTATAAGAGGTCTGTTGGATGGCACCATTCTGGAGCATAAAGAAAGAGGTGGGGGGGGCGCGTATATGGTCCACACACATATGTGCCTGCATACACACTGTCCCTCCCCGGGAGACCTGGCATGTCATGCTCCCTATTCATTTCTTGCCCGCCCTCCTCAGCCCAGAAGCTGGTGGCAGTTTTAGGAAAGCCTTTCATCTCCCTCCCTCCTCTGGCTTCCTCACCAGGGTACCAGAAGATGTACAGGCTCACATCCTGGCTTGCTCAGAGCGCCATGCCGCTCTGCACACCTGGTGGGGCTTGCCTCCCTTCACAATCAGGTTGCCATTGCCCCTCAGTGCGGTATTAGCCCCAGGCAGGGAGAGCTGGGGGATCCTAATGTGGAATAATTTGGGGGGGGTGACAAAGTGGATCCCATGCTGAGGGCTCTGTCTCAGGAATCTGTGTCCTTGGGTCTGTCCTCTGCCGACATGTTTGCAAGGTACAAGAGTGACTGTCCAAGGCTGGGTAGGATGAGACAGTGCCTCCCAGCTGTGCCTAGCCCTTCTCCATAAGCCAAGGCTTTGGGAACAAAGCAGGGGTATGAGGGACGGTGTGGGCTGGGAGTGATCACCTCCAGGGCCTATTTGTCACGGTCACTAGCTCCCGCAGCTTAACGCAGTCAGCTGGATTTAATTAGGGCAGGAGTGGGGCATTAAAATGTCTGGACAGGGGCTCTCTGACCCATGGACATGGCTGTTCTCTCCTCCACCAGCCATCAGATTCTCCATTCCCCATCCTTCCAGTTCTCACCTGGAGGTCTCTTCTGTGTCCTCACCGATGGCCACAAAGAAGCTGTCGGTGGCCACAAGAGTGAGGCCATGTGCCATTAGGGAGCGTCAGCGTGTGGAGTAGTCCCAGGCCAGGAAGGGGGTGGCCCAGTGGCTGGACTCGGCTGCCACTCTGTCCACTGTCCCCACGTGGCCTAGGTGGTCCCCGATGGGGTTCCAGTCCAGAGCTCACGCTGCAGTGGTTCCCCTCGAAAAGCAGACCTGACCCTGCCTGGGGCCTCCAGCCCAGCACAGGATGCCGAGTCAGGAGAGCTCTGGAGCATTCTAACATCCTTCTTCTGCCTCGTGCCAGTAAGGAGTGTCTTAGAGGGTCTGGTGAGGAGGAGGTTGGGGTGCAGAGGGATGGCTCAGAGGAGGGCAGCTCACCCTGTCCGGTTGACCCTATTGATTCCTCCCTGCACCCTGGGGTCCTGTGAGCCAGTGACAGCAGCTCAGTGTCACCACCAAACTGCCCTGAGCTTTCTGCTCTGTGATCTTTCTTTTCCATGTCCTCACCATGTACCATGTCACCCGCGTCCCACCTCCAGTCTTCATGGTGTGTGTGGATGCCACAGCCCTCCCAGCCTCTCTTGGGTCCCATCCTAGTGGGGCAGCATGAACACTAGCCTGGAGGAGGGACAGGAAGCCCAGGCCCCCGCAAGCTGCTAAGGTTCTTCATCCTGTGTGTGTTCACTCACAGACCGTGTCCTCGGGGTCCCCTGTCAGGACAAAGGGCCCTGCATTTCTTCTGCCCTCCTGGGCCGCCCGGCTGGCGTGAAGCAGTGCCCGCCTCTGCCCGCCTTTAGGACTCCATACAGTTAGAAGAGATGCTGCCATACAGAGAACTCGACACCTGTGGGTAGAGTGAGGAGTCACTCTTTTCTAGAAAGATTGAGGGATGAGCCACCACTGAGGAAGTGGCTCCTTCTTCCCAGGCCCCGATGTCCACTGTGTACACCCCAGCATCAATACTGGGGCTCAAATCATTATGATCCTCATCGGTGGCTTCCCCCGTTTCCTCTCTCCACCCCCCAAACTCATTTCAGTTTTATCTGTTAATTTCTGTTCTTATTTCACTTTGCAGACTATTTGCCGATTTCACAAGACATAATTTTTATCAACTAGCTCTTAAGAGAGGCATGACACATTGAGGTTTGCTACCATTACTAGAGAGAGGACACAGTCCCGGCCGGGGCCACCCAGCCGCTGTCAGTGCCCACCGAGGCGGTCCTATAGCTGCCTGTGTGAACGAATGTTCTTTTTCTCATTTTTAATTCCTGGAAAAGACTCATGTCCTCATTGCTTCACTCAGTGGAAAAAAAAAACAACATTTTTTTTCTTTAGTCCCTTCCCATTTTGCTTCTTGTGCATACTGTGAATGTCCCCCACCCCACCCCACCCCTTCCCGTCCCCATCAGGAATGTAACAGGGCCGGAGGGAAACTTCTCACAAACTTTGTAGAGCCTCCTCAGGGGAAGCCAGGAAACAGGCATCAAATTATTGTAAATAGCGACCAAATAGGCTTCTTGGGGCATTTCACGGGGTGAGCTTTCAGTGCTGGTGGCCCACAGGCATTGGGGATCTGTGACTTAGAGCACCTGTGCCCTATGGTGGACAGTACCAACAGTGAACACACACACACACACACACACACACAGACACCCTGTTATGGAAATACTAATGTGAAAAACGTAATCTGGAAGGAAAACTTGATCTGAAAAACCATCACGATCTGGTTGTGTTTGGGGCCAGTCCCCCTGTCCCTCCGTGGCTGTTAACCATTAAGTGCATGTGTCTTTGAGAAGACATCTCAGGCAGTGTGGCCACAGATCCACGCCAGGCTCCTCCTTCCCTAGTGTCTGTCCACACTGGCCTTACAGTCAGCCCCTGCAGGGATCAGGGCCTCTGAGCCCACAGGGTAGGAGGGGACAGAACACATGGGGCCGATCCTGAGCAAGTTGGCACCCCCGATGAGCAATCATTCTGAGAAGGCTTGCTTTCCCCATGGCCCTGGCCCCCTCCGCTCCCCCCTCCCTGTTCAAAATAGCCCCACTCGCTAGGATTCTGAAGTACAGTTGAGCAGTGCCCTTGAGAGCCACCCCCTTGTTCCCACTCCTAGTTTGTGAGAAGTGTCCCGCATGCTTCCACTGGGTGCACTGGATGTGAGCAAATCCATCTGTTTGAATGTCACTGTCTTTGAGACCCCAACCTGTGCGGTTTTGCTCATCTCATTAAAGATGCTTGGTGTAATCATTGGTTAGTTTCCTGTTATTTTCCTGCAAGCTTTCTCATGAGTGCCATTTTCTTTTAACCGATTCTGTATGGCTCCCCACCCCCCCACCCCCGCTTCATTGTATTCGGCTATGAATTGCTTAGCTTTGGTAAACTTGTCCCAGTTTGCTTGCCTCACCCGCGTTTTTGCCATTGTGAATTTTCTTTATCTCTGTAAATAGTTCATCTGTGCTGCTCCCTAATGACGTTTTATTTTTTTCCCCCTGTAAGCGACTGAGGTAGAAAAATAAATTGTTTACCACGGACATGCTGTGTGCTGCCGTCTCTTAGCCTGACAGTGTCCTATGCTCGCTCCGGGGGAGGTGAATGCACCAAAGAACTGGTCCTGATAGCCTAGCACAGTTTCTGAAAGCATGTGGACTCCCCCGGCTGCCACCTGTCCCCAGCCCACCCCGCTGCCTCGCGTCCCTGCACTTGCTCGGGGTGGTCCTGTCCTTGAGCGGAGGGGCAGAGCAGCTGTGCCCCTTGTCTGCCATCACTCTTGCCCTCTGGGGAAGATGCCTGTGGAACATCTGGAGGCCCTCACGTCCGTGCACCAGGTGTGTGTGAGCTCACACGCGTGCTCGTGCATGCTGGCCGTCGTGCTTTGCCTCGCTGACTCCCCTGAACAGTGCAGGTTGGGGGAGGCCTTGGTGTCGCTGGGTGTGAAGCTAGAAGGACCTCATTGCCTGGTCCCCCACTTGGCCACAACGTGCCTTGTGACGTGGAGCAAGGGATATAGCCCTTTCAGCCCTGGGGATGATAATGGTGCCTAGGTGGGTTGTTAGAATTAAGTAGGATAATGGGTACGTGTCAGTGTGCCTTATAAATCGATAAGTACTGTGCAGCTAGGAGTTTCAGATGTCATGTTCTTACTGTGCCACTCTCCAGACTGGTCATCTCTTCCTCTTGGACCTCGGCAAAGCTGCCTTTTTGCCTTTTAGTGGATCTGCTTATCCGTGAAGGAGGTGCTGTAGGAGCACCCAAGCAAAGCTAGACACTTGCTCGGACTTCTTTCCCACCCTCATGCCCCACCTCAGCTCCTCCGTCCTTCCCCATTTACTCATTGTCGGGCACTTGATTAGGTACCAGCTATCTGGACATGAGTGAGACTCCCTCCTTCAAGATGCTCATAGTCCAGTCATCAGACCCACTGAGCAGACCATGATGAGACAGGTGCTTAGCTAGAAAGAGGGAATCACTCTTTGCTACAAAGGGACAACAGTGGCTGTCTGTCCAGCCTAGGGTGCTGTTAGGAATGGCCCCTTAGAGAAGGTGACATCAGACCTGGGTCTTGCAAAGTCATATAAAATCGGCTATGTAAAGAAGGAAAGGAAATGTAGCCCATGCAAAGAGAGAGAAAGAGGGAGGAAGGAAGGAAAGAAAGAAAAGAAGAGGACACACAAAAGTAAGAAAACACAAAGTAGTGATGGCCTAAACAAAATAAGAATTTGTTTCTCTCTTTCACATAAAAGAAGCCTGGATTTGGTTTCACAGTATTAGAGGTCTGGGTTTCTTTTATTTTTATGTTCTGTTCTCTTCAACATGACTCTGTCTCTTTCATAGTCTAATAAGGCTGCCCAAGCTCCAGCCATTACATACTCATCCCAGAAGAGCACATCTCTTCCCTTCCATACTACTTCTCAGAAGTTAAGTGTGGCACTCCACTTAGATCCCATTGATCAGACTTTAGTCCCATGACTAGCTTTAACTGCAAGGGACCCTTAGAATGTTTTAATTTCAGGTAACCACATGCCAGCTAAAAACGATATTCTGTCTTAAGGAAGAAAAGTGGGGTATATATGGGATGATAATAAAAGTAGACTAGTACAGGAGACTTAGCAGTCTGCTGCAAAGCTGAGAGAGGGCCCACGGATTATGCAGATTTCAGAGTATGAGCTGCTTTCGGGGAGAAGTTTGGGGTAGGGGAATGTGGGGGGTGATAAAGCTAAAGAGGGCAGCAGGGCTGAGCCTTGGTGGGCCTGTGAGTCTGATTCAGGAATTCAGATTTGATCCCAAAAGCAAATGGAAAGCCTTTAGGGGATTTTAAGTAGAGGAGTAATGTGATTCGATTGCCAAAGTGAATTGTAGAGATGGGGGGCTAGTAGAAAAACCATGGGGTCACTTCTGTTCCCTTCCTCCTGCACCTTTACTTCCTGTCCTCTCCTCTCGCCTCCCCTCCGCCTCACTCTCTCTTGATTCCATTCCTCTCCTTGCCTCAGGCTGACCGGGGGCCCTGCAGGGGTCCTTCGGCTCTACTGGGGACCAGCCAGGTGCTCAGTGCTGTCACCTCCCTCCTAGGCTGGTTCGTAGGGGAGCAGCCAGACAATATACCTTCCAGTTGGGCACCCCCTGGGACTGTGGTTCTGGAAGATCCAGTTTGTGCTTATACCTCTCCAGCAATAGAAAACAGGTTTCATCTCGGAGGTGGATGTTGACTGATGGCCACTGGCTGCCTAGAGGACTGGCTTCGGAGCGATTTGGAGACCAAGTCCTCAGTCAGCAGAAAGCGGGGCTGTGATTGATTAGCGATGCCTGCGGGGTTGTTGGATCTGGGACTCATGCCTGCTCTCCACGGATTTCGCCTTCCTTATTTGTCTAATCATGGTTCTTGGGTGCCGGGGGCTTTTCGGTCGCTCTAGAAGATGGCCATTTTGTTTCACGTGGAGGGAGGTGGTCTGAGGAGAGGTGCAGAAGCTCAGGGACAGCCTGTCCCCTTCTGTGGAAAGGCCTCAGTAGGGGCTGCTGCACAGTGAGGTCTGGCTGGTTGGAGCAAAGACAGAGGCTCCGTGGTCAGTCTTGTTTGTCCTGAAGGCCATGGCTTGAATGTAGAAAGCAGGGTGCAGAGAGCCCCCGTTCTCAGGAGGGGAAGGGGTTTGCCATAAACCAGATGACTGGGGGCAGCGGCCTTGGCCATGGGGAATGGGCTGCTTCCGGAACCCGCTCACATCCAAACTTGTCAGTTCGGTCCGGTTTATAATGTCTTGTGAGGGGCTGGGAAATGCTCTTGGCTGCCACCCCACAGGCCTGGGATGGGTTCCCTGGGCCCCTGCAGGGAACAACTCCAGAGCCCTTTCATCTACCCCTTCTTCTGCCCTGCCCCCCACTCCACCTCGGCCTATCTTGAAATGCTAGGGCAAGGTAGTTGGCTTCCAAGGTACACAGTCGGAACCTCAGGCCCCTGTGCCCTGGTGCCCACAGAGAGGTGTTTCAGTTCTATAAACACTCCCTCGTAAAGAAGGCCCCTCATGACAAGGCAGCTCCCCCCACCCTCCATCTGCTCATCGCCCCTCTGGTCCCACACAGCCCTGCGGCCCTCACGCCAGTCTCCAGGGCCTTCGCAGGCTGGATCCAGGGACCGATTTTAAATCACAAGCTAGCTCCTCCTGGGGCCAGCCCCCTCCCGGCCCCACGGGTCTGCTACTCTGGGAGAAGACAGGGGAGTGGCCACCCCTGCCCTGAATCCTGTCGGGGGGCCGTGGGAGGCCATGCGTGGGCCCAGGAGCTGACGCTATTCCCAGATGAAAGCAGAGCGCAGGGCCTAATAGGCACTTAATAAATGTTTGTGGAAATGAATTGGAGCCATCTGAATTGATATGAATTGTGGGTTTCACTTTCGATCAGCTTTCCTGGCCTCTTGAAGCTCTTCTGCATAAATAAAGGGAAATGTAACTAAGGGAGCGATCCGCTCCCCATGCCAAAGCCTGGAGCACTGTTCTCCCAGAGCAAAGTCCGGAGACCCACACTTGCCTCCAGCTTGCTGGGGGAGTAAGGCCTCCTGCAGGTCTCTGTGTCCCCAGCTGTCAAATGGGGCTGTCCATCATTGCCCCGCTCCCTTCCTTCACAGGTTTGAAGAGGCACTGGGATCAGGCACGATCTAGTGCTTGGGAAAAGGGGGGGTTGTGTCTGAGGAGGACGAGACCCAGCAGGGGCAGCATGAGGGAGGCTGCGGACCCAGCTTTGTCCCTCCGCGTCCTGGGGGCTGAGCGCCGCGCCCACCTCCTGGGGTACCCGTACCTCCAGGCTCACAGAGCCCCGCTTGGCTGCCAGCTTCAACGCAATCACCTTGCTTCAAGCCCTTCAGGTTTCATTTCCATCAGCGAAAGCACATGAAAGCCCGCCACTTAAAACACGAAACAACCACAAAATATTGAGTGTGGAATTTTAGGCAGATGGCAGCGACCGGCCTGAGGGGTGGGTGGTTCATGCCCTCCGTGATAGCCGGGGATAAGCCAGAAGGCAAAAATGTGGCCCCCACACCCTCCTCCTCCCCAGGCTGAAAAGAGGGAGCGGGGTCCTGCCCAGAGATGTTGCCCAGAGCGCAGGTCAGCTCGGATCCCCCTGCCCCTGAGAGACCCCCCCGGGGGGGGGATCACTCCCTCTCCTCCCTGCGCCTTCAGTTTTGAGAGCAGGGGTGTGGGCACATTTTCTGCATCGTGCTGGAAAGGGTCCTCAGGGCCTGGCCTGGGTCAGGTCCTCTCCAGGCATGGGGATGCTGAGTGAGTGAGCCAGGAGGTCAGAGCCGGGAAGAGGTCCCACATGTGGCCAGATATGTTCCTGGGCCCTCTGACTGGTGTGCCCAGCAAGCCATGGGGGAGAGAGCCGGGACTTTGCTTAGAAGGCTCTCAGGAAGGGGTGCCACCTGAACTGGGTTTTGAAGTAGAAACAGAATTTCAGCAGTCAGCTGGTGAGGGAAGAGTATTCCATATCCAGGGACCAGCAGGTTAAAGGCATGAAAGCCTCCTGTCTTCCTCCCTTGCATCTGCACCTCTGTGCATTGTGACCCTCCCCGCATACCACTGCCACCCCCACCCTCCTCCCCAGCAGATGCTGGGCCATTACTGGGGCAGGACAACTGGAGAACAGACTTTGTCACCGAGAGGCCAGTGCCACTTGCTCCCAGACCCCGGGAATGAATCTGTGGACAGAGGTGCTGTCCCCATCCTTGCCTTAGGAGGCTGTTCCTGGTCAAGGCCTTTGTGGGTACCACTGAGCCAGCCTAGGGCATCTTTGAGGGGGAGCCTGGCCCAAAGCACTCGCTCGCAGGGGGCGGGGGGGGCATGCCCGCTGTCCTGCAGTGGAGGCCCGCTGCCCCACTCTGAGCCTGAGCGGGTGGGTGTTCAGCGGGCCCCACGGCACTCCTGGCCTTTCAGAGGGCCATCAAGGGCCAGCGGCACAGCTGTCCTAGTGGTCCGTGTCTAGGATCTCTCCAGGTTTTCTTCAGCTGGACTCTGGTACCAGCCTGGGACAAGTTAGGATTCGGGTAAGGCTAGGAGCAGGAAGGGCACCTTCTTCCCCCACCCCCTTGTACCCACCTACTAACCCTCGTCCACCTGCCCATCCTTTACGCACCCAACACAGAGTTACCAAGCACCTGCCCTGTCCCAAGCCCTGCCCGCGGGACAGGGGACATGGTGCCGAACCAGAGACACATGCTGTTGCCTTTGTAGGGCATTTGTTGGGGGCAGAGAAGAGAGCAGGATTCCACTGAGACAATAGGACCCAGAGAGGCTTCTGTAGCTGGGGCCTTCTAGAGGAGCTGTGAGGGGCCAGAGGGTGGCCAGTCCAGCAGCCAACCCAGCACCAGAGCTGGGGATCCGCGCCCACACCTGTGGTCACGAGGTCACAGGCCGTGTCCCTCCCTGAGCCCCCATGAGCCCCCTGCCTCCCGCCCTCACCTTACCCCACTGAAGATAGCTCTTGCACTTCAGATAAAACCTACCCTTATCACTCACAAGCAAATTATAAATGTTATCTATGAAAGCCCTTTGGATATGAAATGTCATGTAAATTAATAGGATTTTAGAATAGGAAGGCTCCAAAGGGAGTTCTCAGCTCCACTACCGTTATTACCTTGGGCAATAATAATAAAAATAGAAATAAAAGTTATGACTGCACTTACTGCGGGCTTGCCGCGTGCCGGATAACCGTGCCGAGCGCCAGTGCCGTCATGTCGGTGAATGTCACAGCAGCCCGGCCAGGAGGCGCCGCTGACCACATCTCTTGTACTGGGACCCAGCAAGTGCAGGAGATGGCATTTTACCACGTTGCTGTAACTGCTGGCCATACAGTTTCCTTGAATCACTCTGGCCCTGGAGTCCTTCCTCTGTTCAATGGGACTAGCAATGTCCCCCTTGCAGAGGTGTGGGGCCTGCTCACAGAGGGGACCCCAGCCTCTCTAGGACGGGCCTGGCTAGAGGGGACTTTCTGGGTTGTTGGCCATGGAAAGTGCTACCATGACAGCTGCTATTATTCTTAGGGGTGTGATAACTATTTTCTCATTATCTAGGCTGTGTTCTTATATTGTACAGGTGAGGAGACAGATGTAGAGAAGGATCTAGCATTCACCCTTCCAACTCGGGCTGCCATACAGGTGGTATGCCGTGCTGTTAAAAATGTCAAGTATGTCAGTGCCACTTGGTGAATAGCAGCAGCCCTGCACCCCCAGGGCGTCTCCCTACCACCCTGGGCTGCCCCCCAAGACTTCCTGACCATCCCACGGTCCACCAATCCCTGTGATGCCCAGTGCAGCAGCGGTCTGCTGTTCAACATCACAAACCCCTATCTCAGGAGACACAAAGTGTGAGGGGGCGGGAGGGTGGTCTACATTTTACATTGAGGTTGGGGCAAGGCTGGAGTTGAGATCACAGATGTTCATTTACCCATGGAGCCAGTGATAGGGCCAGGATGGGGACCTGGGGTCTTTCAGCAAGAAGTCTTGGGGTGCTCATGGCTTGAGTGTTTCCTGGTGCAGGGGTGCTGGGGCAGAGCCATTGCAAAGGCCTGTATAGAATGAAGCTGGAGGGCTTGAGGTGGGCATGGTGAGGAGGCCCAAAGGGACTGGAGGCCATTTAGATTTAAGTGGACCAGCCGGAGACCCTGTGGAGGGGAAGTAGAATTTTGGCTCAGCATCTGAAGTTTGGGGAACCAGGAGAAGTGTGAAGAGCCATGTGAACAGAGAGCTATAGAAGGACCAATAGCCAGGCGAGTGACCTGCCGTGACACCCGCTAATGGTAGGCGGTTGAGCAGAGATTACAGTGTTTATGAGGAGGGGTGGCGAGGATGCTCTGTCACAGGAGAAACTCTCAGAATAGTTGCTGCTGTATCCCTCCAGACGACAGACTGGAATGCCTTCTCTTGAAGGACTTGGTCTTTGGTCTGAGAGAGACAGGCAGATAGATATGGGTTCTGTGGGCAAGCACAAGCTGCCGGCGTGGAGCAGCGAGCGCTGGTTTGGGAGCAAACTCCCCGTGGCCCTCCCGCTCTGGAGGTCTTGCTGGAGAGAGGGCGTGATGGACGTGGAGCAGAGTGTCCCCGTGGGGCCAGAGCGCACGTCCTATGTCAGCCACTCCTGCTCCGCGCCCTCGGGGAGGGCTGGAGCTCAGCTAGGAGGACACACCAAAGCAGAGAGGGGCCGAGCTCCCAGCTTAGATGGGTCTGTGGTGGAACCCTCCCTTCTTCCTGGCAGAGGGACCCATAGCTCCCCTGCGTCCAAGGCCCTGCTGCTTATTGGCCAGTTGCCTCTCCTTCCCAGGGAGCTGGTTTGTGTGCAGTGTGGTTCCACAGACCGAGCCCCCCTTTCTTTTTTTTTTTTTTTTTTAAAGATTTTATTTATTTGACAGATCACAGGTAGGCAGAGAGGCACACAGAGAGGAGGAAGCAGGCTCCCCGCTGAGCAGAGAGCCCGACGCGGGCCTCAATCCCAGGACCCTGAGATCATGACCTGAGCCGAAAGCAGAGGCTTTAACCCACTGAGCCACCCAGGTGCCCTGAGCCCCTGAGTTTCTTGTCAGAGACTAGCAACCGTAGGCTCCATGAGGGCAGAAAACACGGGCGTTGCAGTCACCGCTCTGACCTCCATGCTTAGGACAGTGCCTGGTATGTAGTAGGTGCTCAGTAAGCAGAGAGAGTCTAAGGGTCTGAGAAGGGGCCTGGAGGTGGGCAAGGCTCGAACATAGCTTCCCTGTGGAAGTTCTGGCTCAGAGACGTGCTGCAGCCCCCGCTGTCTCCCAGTGGGGGGCTAGAAGGCCCAGGGAGGAGGATGCTGGGCCGGATCCCCCAGTGGAACTCTAACCTTCTTCTGCCTAGCACCCAAGCAAGCAGGGACTAAAGGGGGTTCCCAGTTCTATTCCTGCAGCCTCAACCGCACAGTCTGAGCTGGGAGCCAGGCCTGGGTAGAGACCAAGGCCCGTTCCTGAGTTTTGTTATCAGGCGCCAGGAAGATGGGAAGCCTCAAAGCTCCATGGGGGGGGTGGGGGGCGGGCGGGCCTCCCCCACTGCTGGCACTCGGGAGCATGGTGATGGCAGGCAGTCTGTTGCGCTCCCTGAACCCCTCTGATCTGGAAGGGATCACAGGAAGACACACAGCTTTCACTGCTGGCCGGGCACCCTGGGGCTTGCGCTTGCCTCTCCTGGAAATTTTCTTGTTTCCGAAGGATGCTCCCTGACTTGGGTTTTCACGCTTCCACAAGTCCTTCCATCCAGACACTGTCTGACAACCAGACTGTGAAACCTCTCCAAGGTCTGATGCATCCTGTACCTTCTCTTTATCTCCATTGCAACATCTGTGGAGAAAATTAAGCTAAACCGCGATTGCATTAAAAGTTATTTGGGACAAGGTTTGTGCCATCCCTCTGGTCTAGGTGCCAGAACCCTTGGGGCTCTTGCTCCCGGAGCCTCTCACTTGCTTTGAGCAACTCAGAGGATCTGGGACCAGGCCTGAGCTGCACGCCCTTCCCTGCCTGTGCCCAGGCAGGCAGGTCTGGCCTTCTCATTGGTCCCTGTGCCTTCCACCCCACACTCCCTCCAGCACCTCTACCCCAGTGGGAGCCCTAGCCCTCTCCTGGGGGTGGGGAAGGCAGTAGGGAAGGTCTCCTTGGGAATGGCACTATTGGTGTCCTTAGGGAATGTCAGGTTTGCTCCTAAAAAGGTGTGTGGAAATCAGATTCTTATTTTGAATGCCAGGAACTAGGGTTTTGGTTTTTTCTATTTTTTCTAATGGACACCCATCAGCTTTCTTTAGAGCAGAATTTTACAGTTCAGTCGTACCCACATGTCCCTTTGGGTATCAGTTGTCGCACCTCTTCAGGCCCTCTCTTCTGATCTGGACCCCCTGGGTCCTCCTCCATCTACCCTCTTTCCACCCACATGCCCTGGCGGCTGCCACGCTGTCTCTCTGCCCAAAGCTGCGACTTTCCTCTAAAAGAAGCAGCCCCGGCACACGGGGCGGGCCTGCCCAGGAGGTGGGCAGGGCCCTGGGCCAGTCAGATGACAGATGGGAGCGTTTTCTGAACTCTCTCAGGGCGTGTCTCCTACATCCTGGGAGACCGTTTCTTCTTGGGGTTGCTTCTTTTGGAGGGTTTGGATTCAGTGAGGCAGCGTTGGGTTTAGCCAAGAATGTTGGAACCATCTAAAGAAAGTGCTGGTCAGGGAGATGTAGAACATGCTGGGGAAGGGGCCGGAGAGTGCTCAAGCAAGCACAGCAGAGGCAAACTGCCCTCCTAATAGACCCTTTGGGATGGGAACGCACATTACAAGAGAGCATTTTATAAAGATGCCCCTCAAAGTCGCAGCCTGTTGGAGTTCTCCGAAAGCCCCAGATTCTCTCATCTCCTCTTTCTGCGAGAGGCACAGAGGCCCACGAGCTCCTCCAAGGTCACAGAAGTA
This sequence comes from Spilogale gracilis, assembly GCA_004023965.1. NCBI lineage: Eukaryota > Metazoa > Chordata > Mammalia > Carnivora > Mephitidae > Spilogale > Spilogale gracilis. The sequence goes on along the minus strand of PITA01004881.1, from coordinate 59,521 downwards.
AGTAGTGACTGTGCCCAAGCTGGCTCCCTGGCAGGGATGTTTTGCTGCCAGACGGGGAGGAGGATGCAGAGGAAGGGGTGCCTAAGCTGACACCCCACAGCCGGCGGGAAAGGAGGCACCATTTCAGTGTTGACTATAAACTAAGCCTTCCTGAAGTCAGAGGTTCTCAGCATTCACGATGCATCAGAAGCATCTGGAAGGCTTTTAAATAAAGCTGGAGATGCGCCCCCCACCACCACCCCCGTGGATTCTTAGTGTGTTGTGAAAGCTCCCAGCCCAGCAAGGCTGGGGACCCAGTGCTCTGCGTGGAGGCCCTGCCGTGGGTCTCGGGAAACATGGTCCCCAGAAGGAGAGTCGCTGCCAGATCGTCGGGAAGGCCTTCCTTTCTGCAAGGAAGCAAGGTGGTGGACTTGGGCAGATGTGTGGCACCATTGAACTTTTTAAGTTTTTTGAAAGTCTTTACACGGAAGATGTAAGCCCTTGGCTTGTGCACTAGTTAAAGACGCCACCACTGTCCCGGCTGCAGCCCGGAGCAGCTAAGTCAGATTCTCTAAGGGGTGGGAGTCAGGCCTCAGGGTTTGTCAAGGCTCCCCAGGGGGCCAGGGAGCAACGGCGGTGGGGGGGGGGGGGAGGCCCAGCCCCCTCCCAGAGGGCTGGTACAGTATGCTCCTGTGGCCATTTTAGATTGCCACCTCCCTCCCCCCCCCCTCTCCGGACTGGAGGTCACCCGAGGGGAGGCAGCTCCGTGCAGGTGACACCATGCAGCTCCCAGCTCCAGCTCGCAGGCACCCCCTCAGGACATCCTGACCCTCAGCAGCTGGTGCTCTACGGAAATCTCCTTTGGGGAAGACTCTGTAATAGGCCTTAAGTGGGATGTGGGGCTCGGGCCCTGCCCTAAGGAATTTGTCAGCGAGCAACAGAAATAAGACATGCACATCAAGATACCTGCTTCGGGGAGGAGGACACTGCTGCATGCCACAGAAGCAGTCAGAAGGAGGTGTGGTGTCCTAGAATTCTCAAAAAAAAAAAAAATCAAAAATGCCGTTCACTTCTAATTTGCCGTCAAGTTCCTCACAGCTCGGGGACGTCCAGAAGAGCGTCTCATTCATGGTCAGTGGGATGGTGACAACTTTACTTAGATAAGTTACGGAGCCCAGAGGTGCGTTCGTGCCAAGCCCAGAGGCCCTGCTTTCTGGGGCCACACACCTTCACGTCAGGAAGACCTGTTCCTGCTGGGTCAGAGGCGAGGGAACCACAGCGGTCCTCTGGCCACACGAGCTTGCAGCAGACACGAGCTGGGTACTTGGGGCCCAGAGACGCGAAGCAGCGGGGCGGGAGCAGCCGCGGGTGGAGGTTGAGCTTCCCTTCTCCCATCTGAGGGATAGAGGACCTGCAGACTAGCGAGACTGGATCGTTTGGATTTGACTGCCATCAAATAAAGCATGGCCCCTGCTCTACCTGGGGTTCTAGCATCAGCATTATTCTTTTGTTCCCAGGCACCCTCTTTTTGCATGCAGGGTTCTCAAAGAGGAAGAGCAGACCTCATTCCTAATGCCCAAGTTCCCAGACAGGCAACCTAAGCCCCCAGGCCCTGAGATTTTATCAGCAAAACATTTTGCTCCTTGCTGCCTGATTTCCTACTAAGAAATGGGAAGTACTAGAGTGGGAGGGTCCTGATGGCCAGCTCCGCCCAGTCATTGTTAGAGCTGAAGGGAGTGCATACTCTAATCTTGAGCTTGGGAAGGTGAGCTCCACGAAACTGACAACTGACGTTAGGAAGCAGGGGCAGTATGAAGGGTTACAGGCCACTGTGCCGGGTAAAGAATTCCAGCTTCCTGTGTGCTTATGAGTGTCTGGCCCTGTGGCCCCTCGGGGAAAGTGGAACAGCCCTGCACGGAGGGGAGTCCTGGCGTCCCGTCTTCAAGGCAGGGCTGATGGCTGGAGAGGCCTTGCCAAAATGATACCTAACATTCATTTAAGCTTATTCCCTGGCAGGAATTCATTTGAGCATTTTGTGTAGATTAATCCTGCACTGAGAGCATCACTTCCTTTACAGATGGGGACATCAAGGCACAGAAAGTTTAAGCAACTTGCCCCAAATCACACAGCTAATAAATGGCTGAGCCTGGATTTGAACCCAAGATTTGTGCTCACCTGCCTCACAAGAAGCCTGGTTGTTCCCTTCCCATTGGCCAGGCAGGCTGTACAAAGGAGGAAGCCCCTGCCCAAATTGCCAGCAGCAGAGAGGAGATGGCCATCTGTTCTGGGCAGTGAGTGGGGTGCCAGGGGCTCTGCCACCTGAGCCGGTCAGACCTTCTACCTAATTCCCCCTTCTCCTGAGTACCCCCAGCCAGGGCGGTTCTCTCCTCAGCAGCGCAGACCCCTTCTCCCTTCAGAGATAAAATGAGAGGATACCAACAGGTAGGCTGCCCTAAATGACTCTGGCTCCTCAGGGCCTGGGAAAAAAGCTAAATACAGGACCAAGAGACAAGTCTGGAAGGCTTCTGCTCCCTGCACCCCAAGATCTTCCAGGTCCAGGCCAGCGGGGCTCATCTCCACCACTGTCCCTGGGCTGGGGCCTCGTGCTGTCCTGGAGACGGGCTGTTCTGCAGCAGGACAGCTTTAGGCCCGGGTCACTATGCTGCTTTGGTCTGTGATAGCCCCTGACTGGGGCAGCTCACCCCGACATATGCATGCATACACACCCCACCTTTCTTGGATCTAGGTTTGCCCATGGGGCATGCCCCTGCAAGCCCAGCCACCAAGGAGAGCCCATGGGGGCCTCCTGTAATACCGTTGGTCTTATCCGCTAGGTCATCTGAAGAATGTATGTGGGGTGACCAGTGCAGCCGAACAGCCCAAGAGGACGGGAAGGGGTGGCAGGGAGCTGGGGAAGTGGGCCAGGACAGAGTCCCACAGAGGCTGGGCTGGGCCCTGGCCCCCGTGTCCCTGTGAGGGCTGCAGGCTCCCCTCTCCGGGGTGGGGAGCAGACTAAGCTGTCCTCCCCGGCCCTCTTTGCACACCCGTCAGTCCGCTCGGCCCTGCTTGATGGTTGGGATGCTCAGTCTCCAACAGAAACCTTTATCTGAGATTAAGGATAATGGATTTCCTTGGATAAGTTTTTCTTTTCCTTCCTCTTTCTCTCAGAACCCCCCCCCCAATCAAAAATGTGCTTAACTCCAGAAAATAGACCTTTTTATTGACTAAACTCGCATCCCTCTGGTTCAGCCCCTACTCCCTTCCTGCCACCACACCTTTTCAGGCTTCCAAGAAAACCTTCTGTTTCAAGTATGGGTGAGGTGTGCAAAAGAATAACTTGACCTTCCTTCTCTCCCTGCCCACTTCCTTCTCCTTCAGGGGTCCTCTGAGCTCTGCTGCTTGTGCCTGGGCAGGGGGAGGGGGCGCTGGTATGCGGAGGTTGGGACAGGGAGAAATAACTTGACTTCTTCCTTATTTTCCCTCAGCACTTTCTACCACCACTCACATTTCCATCCTGCTTGGAAGAAAAGGGGAAAGGACTTATTGGGGGAGCGCCTTCGTGGGTCCCGGTGGCAGGGGTCCCTGGCAGCCCCCGCGGGGGAGGGAGAGGTGTCCTGGCACGTGTGGGGTCCTCATGAGAGCTGGGAGACCCAGTCCAGAAGCCAGGGATGACCCTCTACCCTTATTTCACCTGAATCTTTCTTTTTCCCCTTCAACAGCCCTATTACCATATTTAAATGCAAGTATGTCTTTTTTCATTGACATTTTAAGTAGCTTAGCCTGACCTTTTTAGAGTAGCTTGTTCCCTTTTGAACTTCTTTTCCTCCCCAGTAGTTCCATGTAGCTAGGACAATAGTCTTAGAGTAGTGGGCTTCTAGTTTTGCTGTGTTTGGGGGATGGTCTCTTTCTCTCCTTTCTTCCCCTCCCCCACCCCCTGTCCCCCATGGTGCATGTGTCCCCCACCGTGTCCTGCAGCGGGTCCCTATTTGGAAGGCGCAAAGGCTGAAACTGAGCAGCTGTCCGGCTGCCCGTTGTTTGCTGCTGCTGGCTTCTGGCCCATCATTTAAAACCACAGCCTTTGGAAGTGGGGCTTGAAATCAGGCCTTGAAAAGTCTGCTTGGATGGCAGACAGTGACTGTTCCGTGTGTGCGTGCGTGTGACTGTGTCCCCTTGTGTGACTGTGCGTGCATGATGCCAGTGGTCAAAAGAAGCCCAGGGGAGGGGACTCACCCACCTCTTCCTTCCCCTGGACATTCTGCAGCCACACTGGGTCACTTTGCCCCTTCCAGTGTTCAGTCCCTTTTCTGGGACAGCCTTGCTGCCCGGGGCATTCTTAGCTAGACAAACACTTGATGGAGATCCCTGGGAGACCCTTCACTGCCAACTTGATCAGGATGTGGAGCTCAGATAGAAGAGCCAGATCGAAATCCCCACGATGTGCCTCAGGAGGTTGAAACCGAGAGACAGAGCCACAGGGCTCACCGCACCCTGCGGCTGCCCACTCCCTCCTCCAGCTGCCCTCCCATATACCCAGGCAGTGAGCCGGGCCTTCCCGCACACCTCGCCCTCCAGCCTGGGGCGAGGACACTGCTAGCGCAGGCTTTCCGGGGTCCCCACCAGAAGAGCCTTAGGAGAGCATCTGGAGTTCAGCCACTTCCTGGCCCGGGTGCCTGTTGCTGCCGAGATGCTCAGGGCCACCTGCTCCAGGGCTCCCCGGGCCATGCTTGGCGGCACCCTGACAAACACTAGAGGACGCCCTCAGTCATGGCAAGGACACAGGGACCCCTCCCTGCCCCAAGAGAAGATCCCCCTCATCCACTTAGATTATTTCGCTGTGGCTTCTAGAACTAGTTTCTGGGGTGACACGTGTATAGGAGTCAACACACCTGAAGGTGCTCTGCCTTCCAGAAGCCTGGGAGCCACTGACCTGTGTCCCTCCTAAGGGCCACCCGGCGGAGATCCCTTCCGGCTCCTCTCCTCTGGAGGGGGGTGGAGCGCGGCCCGTGAGCCTGGGCTGTGCTGGGGGGCCCCTTCCAGGGTCCAGCCCTCACTCCAGCTCCTCTCTCCCCACCAGGCTTCCCGGCAGCGGCTTACGGACCAGTGGCGGCAGCGGCAGTGGCGGCGGCGAGAGGATCAGGTAGGGAGGTGCGCGGGGGCAGGCGCTCCCAGGCATGCCCCGGTGTGCGGGGGAAGGTACAGGGCCTGTTGGATCTGTGTGGCTGCGTCTGTCCACTACTATCACCACAGCCCAAAGGGTGGGCACCTGGGGGGCGCGGGCAAGGCCCTGCCACCCCGGGCAGCTCCCCGTGGGGGTCACTCACAGGTCTGCAAACCAAAGGTAGACTCTTATTCTCTTCTTGAAAAAAGAGCAGTGACCTTGTTTTTGACCTTGGACAGCCCCCCTCACTTGACAGCTGGCTTCAGGGCACCTGCGGCATTTCCCTCCTCGGCTTTCACTGCTTCCCGAGGCTCTCTTCCTTGGGCCTTTGACCTAGCCAGAGAAGTTCCGGGTTGTGCAAAGGAGGCTCCGGGTCTCCAGGCCCCTTCTCCATCTGGCAGGTGGCCTTGCTGATTCAGTTCAAACCCTGGGCCCGGGAGGCCGGAATCAGACCCAGTCCCGACCTCCATGAAATGGAGTGATTTCTTGAAGCCCGTTGCCTCCCAGATCAGAGCACAGACCAGAGAGCTCCTAGACTCCACCTGCCGAGGGAACTGGGGTTTTTATCTCCCAAAAAAACTGCCCTGGTGCTTTGGCCTCCAAACCCAGCCTCTTAGGAGGTCTAGAGCGCCTCAGGAGAGGGGGGAACATCTCAGCAGCACTGTGGGGTCAGGCTGGAGCTGGGTATGTCCAGCGTGAAGGCCCCAGAGCGGCCTTCTGTTCCTCTCCCCCAGATGCTCCCCACCTTCCTAAAGCAAGCTGGGCTTCTGTTGTGTGCCGGGCTCGCAGGGAGGCCTCCTGGCCCCTGCGCCCCAGCCGCGGAGAGGCCCCTGCTCCTCCTCGACCCCCTCCCACACACACACCTCCCGGACAGGGCACTGGAGCACCCCGGGAAGCAGTTAGTGTGACAGGGCTCTGGGGGGGGGGAGCTGGTGGGGAGCCAGGAAATGGGGCATTAAAAGCCCAGAGGGCAAATGCCAAAAACCCAACCCCCCAGTAATAAGAGACTGGCACAGCGAGGCCCTTCAGAAACATCAGTAAAAGTCCGTTCCATGCAAACTGGCCCTGCCTCGAGCTACAAAGGATCCACTCCCCGGAATCACCCATCGGGGAATTGTTTGGAGGGGCCGGGAATTCTCTGGGGGCTGCTGAGGGCCAGCTAGCCAGAGAGCTGGGCACCCACGCTCAGCCTCCAGCACCCCCCCCCCCGACCCTGTGCCCCGGCCGGTGTCCCCTGGTGCCCCTGCCCTGGGGGCGGGCACACCGCTGCCTGGTGTCTCCCTGGTCCGTTTGGTTTTTTAACTTGAGTGCTTTTTGGTATCGTTACAAACGAGCCTCTGTCCTACCTGTGCCTGGTGGGGGGGACAACAAAAAGAAAACTCGAGATTTTTGAGTGTTGTTGGTTGTTTTCTCCGTTCAGTTTCTTTCTTATTATAACTTGGATTATGAAACTAAACTTTAACCCGAAATTAACCCTGCCTCTCTCCCCACCCCCATTCTCCTTGACTTCATGGCAAGTTTAAAGGGCAGCATGGGGTTCTTTGTGAGTCTGAGAGCGGTCTCCCCATGGCCCATGCCCCCGTCCGCCACCCTTGCACTCTCACAGACCCCCAGAGCCAGGCGGGAGTCCCACCCATCCCCCCCTAACTCCTAACCCTAAACTCCAGAGCCATCTCCAACCACACTTTTTTTTCCAGGATCAGTGGTATTTTATTTGTAGCCATTTCCATCGGGAGCCAAGTCTCCCAGGGGCCATTCGAGGTCAGCCATGCTCATCGCTGCACTGTTAGTGAATTCTATTCAGGAGCGTGCCCCCAGACCACCTGCCCCACACCAGCCTAGGTTAGTGCAAGGAGTAAATGCTCAGCTCCAAGGTGCCTCGCCCCAAGGGTGCAGGCTCGGCCAGGAAACCACAGGGCACCCCACAGTGCTGCCTGGGGGTCAGGGGCTTGGGGTGAGCCCCAGGGCGATGACTAGACCGTGCCTGCCAAAGTCAGAACACCGCCTGGGCTCGGAGACACCTGCCTCTGTGTAGGCAAGGTAGCTCAGCCCCTCACCCCCAACCCCACTTTTGGACCTGGAGCAAAGGGTTACAAGATTGGGGAAGGAAGATCTCTGCCTGTCTTTCTTTTAATACGTTTTGGCCAGTAAGGACTGTCCCTCCCTCCCTGTAGAGAATAACCTGGACTCTAAGCCTGGGGAGATGGCCACTTATTTACCTGTCGTGGTGGCCCCTCGGTGGCATTTTGGCAAACACGTGAGAGGGACGGCACAGCCTGCTTTGCATTTGTGCGGCAGCCTAGGCCAGGAGGTGATGCCTGAAGGCTGACTGCCCCGTTCTCCCTTCCCCAGCTCCTGCAGCCCTGCCCCCCCGCCCCATGCCAGCTCCTTCCTGGGGACGAGGGTGTCCTTCAGCCCCTCAAGCAAGCAGCTTCCGCTGGTGGAGGGCGTCCCAAGTCCAGGCGCTTTGTCTTACAGGAAGACGCTGGTACAGGGAGTCTGTGGGGTACTCAACCTTGAGCTTGGTACTCTGCCGACCCTGGCAGGGCCTCCAGACCTTAGGAGGCGGGGCCTCCACTCCCCAGGGGCTGGCTGTCAGGCTTGGTCTAGGGATCAGGCATCCTATGGAAGGCCCTATTTGGCCTTTCGTTTTTGTCTAGCTCCACAGTTTTGGGGTTTTTCCTTCTATGTTATAACATACTGGGGAGCTTCCTGAGGTAGAAGCACCCGCCGGGGGCTGTGGGGTTCGGGGGGGGAGGCGGAGCAGCTTGGATTTTGCTCAGGTTGGCAACTTGTATCTGTCAGGGCTACGGTGTCAGGGTAGGAGGTCCAGGGGGGCCTTGAGCTCTGCCCCCACCTCAGCCGACTCCTCGGGGCCAGCCTGCCCTCCTTTTCCTAATTCACGCAGGACCTGAGGTGAGCAGGGCTCAGGAGACCCCCCGCCAGGGGAGGTCCCTGCCGACTCCTAGATAACTTCACTATCAGTGGTCACTTTTCTTTTACCTTCACCCGGTAGTCTGAAATGTCATCTTTTCTTGTGCTCAGTTGAGAGTTTGTTTATTTTGATCGTATTCATTCAGTTCTGATGGCCTCATCATGTCCCCCCCAAACCTAAATCCAGTTTGGTCAACGACCCCCCACCCACACACACAGGTGAGGGAAGTGGTTCGGATTTCCAGGCTATTTGATTTCTGGGTGACATTGCGGGGTGGGTCTGTGTATTAGTCGAAGAGCTTCTGAGCCCCTGCCCGCCCCCCGGCCCATCTCTGGCCCCAGCCAGGACCCCTTACTGTACTTTATACTTGCCAGCTTAATCGAGTCCTAGTAACATGCGCTCCTGACGGTGGTGGTGAGTGCGAGAGTCATGTTTCTGTTGTCTTTTCTCTTGCTTGGTTGGGGCCGCGGTGAGAGAGTGTCTGAGGCATACCCCCCCGCCTCTCTTACACTAGGATCTGCACACCTCCTCTCAAACACTCTTCTGAGCACGCTCAGCTGGAAGGTTTGTGCACACCTGTTAATCCTCTCTCAGTGTCCAGCTTCCTGTTAGTACCAGCTGGTTTGCATGTTTTTGCTTGTTCAGATGAAACAGTTCAAGAAACAAACTCATATCCAACTCTCGAGAAATGTCTTTTTTTGTACACTTTCGTTTTCAATTTTTTTTTGTTGTTAGTTACAACTTCAAAACACCTGTTGTCCAGTAAAACATTTCACACCTCCCCTGCCTGTTCTGAGAGTGTATGTCTCTGTGGGACTGAACTAAATGCATGCACTGTAGTGGACGTCCTGGTGCAGCCAGAGCCCTAGAACATGCATTGTTGAGTTGATATTACAGGGTCCCCGAGAGCCCGGCGCAGCACAGCTGCCGGCAGGAGAGCGCGGGGCACCAGGAAGAGAGGGGGCTCCATATTTTCAATGTTGCCAAGGGGCTTGGATCCATGTTCTCGCCATCAGCCACCACCACCTCCCCTCACGCTCCTCGCTCCCCCAGTCCAGCACTGGGTCACCACCCTCAGCTCTAGCCTTCCTCACTGAGATCTCTGGTGATTGTGTCTGGCTCTGGGAAGAGAGAACAGAGCAGGATCGGAAGGAGTCTAACGGCTCCTCCTTGTTCTTGTCTTCCTCATATGGTTCCTGAACAGAGCAGTCTCTTCTTCTCCCTCAAGGCCCACCGGCAAGGCTCGTCCAGGCCCTCCAGGCGTTGGCTCCTTCGCCAGCTCATGTCCAGCCTGTCCAAGGTGTCTGCGCGGTCTGGTCCCCGGGGTGGACGGGAAGTAGATGTGGTGGGGAAGGGGACTCCGATCTTTCGATCCTGACCTGCAGATGGGAATGCGCTGGGTCCTGGTGAAGGTTAGCATCTGTTCTTAGGGTTGGTGAAGATAAAGGAGAAGGCCTTACATGTGCTGTCCAAGGAACGGTGGGCTTGGGAGGGGGCAAGTGGCGTCAGAGTGGCAACCTTCCTAGTGTGGAGATTACTGGCACAGCTCCGCGGCAGCGGGGAGCAAGGGTCAAGAGGGATGGGGAACCCATGATATTCAGCGAGGAGGCTACAGTGTCCTTCCACCTGGCCAGGAAGGTATCCCAGTCCTGCAGCCTCTGCCTTCGGCTCAGGGGCATGGGCAGTCTGTGTCCCTGGACGCACTGTCTGCCCTGCATTTGTGGGGATAAGCCGTAACACAGTGGCAGAGGTCTCTCAGAGCTTTCAGAGATGGCCCCAATCTTTCCAGGCTGGTGGGACATGAAGTAGGTGGGACATGCCACCTAGGACCTGCCCTATAGCCAGGCTACATGGTGGCTCTGACCTAAAGCCACAGGAGGACACCATGGGATCCCAGCCTTCAGGGGGTCAGTCACCCGTTGTGGGAGACTAAAGCCCAGGACGTCACAGAGTCCGTGGTGACCCCAGAACACAGTGGAATGGTGGAGAGAGGTCCGTGGCAGTGTCAGCAGGAACCAGGATTACAAGTGAGCCGGCCAGTCAGCCCCCCAACAGAAGAAGGGCCCCGAGGCCCGAAGCCCGGAAGGGAAATCTGGGAAAAGCTGTCCTGTGGAAGGAGGGGGAGGCAGAGGGAAACATCTGGAAGCACCAGGCTTTCAGGGCTGCCGGAGCTTTGCCTAGCAGGAAGGAGAGGGGGACAGAAGGCAGAGTGAGCAAAAGTCCCCCTTACTGACCTAAATCCAGGGCCTGGCTCTGCTAAGAGAATGGCCTTTTGCTACGCTGTGACTAGACGTCCTAATTGTTCCCGTTCCAGTAGGTACAACGAACAAAACTAAAATGCAACTTAGGAGGGAGAGGAAATAGTTGAACTTGAACCATGAAGGAAAGTAGATGCGGGCGCGCACGGAGCAGGCCTGCCGTCCCACCCCTCCCCTCCCAGGGTGTTTTCCATGTTCCGCATGACATGCTTCGCCTTACATGTGCGGGCGTCTAAGGGGCATGAACAACAGCGTCCCCCACGTGCTCCTCCAGTGGCCACATTCGGGAATTACTTGCATCCTTGGTGGCACACAAAGGTTCCTGGATGTGGCTTCCGACAAGCAGGCCTTGAAGGTCTGCTCTGTGCCGGGTGCCAAGGAATATACAGGCAGACAAGATGTCTTGCCTCCAGTGGTCTGAGAATCCAGGTCCCTCCTGCTGAGGGTCCCTGTTTCCCACGATGCGTTGTTTCTCATTCTGTCGGCTTCACATAAAAAGGAAAGTGGGTCTATGTGCTGCCTCTCTTTCTGAAGACGGCTTTTCTGTGCCTCAGTCGGCGGCTCCACAGCTGTATGGCAATCGCATCTTCTTTCCCACCCGATCTCCCTTGTGCTAAGAGCAAGTGTCCTCTGGGGATGGCTGCCCCAAGACGGCCCATTGGGGGGTGGGGTCACGGGGATGCCCCTCACAGGGAAAGAGCCCCATCTGTGGCCGAGGCCTGGAGCCAGCATGGCAGCCCCGAGGGAGGGTAGATCCCTGACCCGTTATGAGCAGCTGCTGCCACTGACCAGACTTACCTCGCAGTTCGCCGCCTCGTGACCCGGGGATGGGCAGCTCATTTCTGTTCGTCATTAAAATTTTGGGGGGGAGAGCCGGGTCTATCGCCATCGAGAGGCCCACCTTGGATTTCAGTAACCCCTGTGAATTTATGATATTGTGTGGAGCTGCCCACTGCTGACCTCTGCTTCACTCATTTTCTAAGGGCTTTTGGACCAGCCCTGTTGAGGATAAAATACATCAGCTGGGATCAATAATTTTGTAATAGAAACACCATGCGCTTGATAAATCAACTCTAGTGCAATTAGTGACTAGCCTTGAGGCCCAGACCTTAGGAGAAGTTAATCCTAAAGTGAACAGAGTGGGGTGGGGTTAAGAGTCTTTTAAATCAGTGGAATTCTTTTCTGAACCTCCGTGCCTGCCACCTGAGCTGGTCGGCCCGATCTCTCTCCCGCTGGCTCCGGGGCCCGGGCCCTGTCTCCCGCTGGCTCCGGAGCCCAGGCCCTCTCTCCCGCTGGCTCAAGGGCCCAGGCCCTGCCGTCTGGAGGAGGGTAGAAAGCGTGCTGGTGTCCTTGGATGCCCCGTCAAAGCACAGGGAGCACAACAGAGATGGGCAGAGGCCCCCCTCCTCACCCCCTGTGCTGGCTGGGGCCACGGAAGGGTGTGGGGAGCCCCAGAAGCTGGTGAACCCACATGGTGGCAAGAATCATCAAAGGAGCACAGGCCTCAGTGCATCATGACTCCTTCCATCTCTGTGGAGGTCGGATGACAACGCCTCTGGCCCTGGCTAGCCCGGGACACAGGCAGGAAGGCAGAGGTTTTTGGCCTGGTTTTCCATGTTTGGTTTTGAAGAGAAAGCAGATCTGCACAACGGTTGCGTGACTTACCCAAAGTCACCTAGCTGGTTATGCGGGAAGCAAGGCTCTGGTCAAGGGGGAAGAACCCTGACCTTGAACCCAGGTCTCTGGCCTCCTTTAATAGCCTTGCGGAGAAACCATGTTTGTCTGGGAAGAGCTCACCTGCCTCCCGGAGGCCCCAGACACGCAGGGTGTGCTGGGAGAGCTCAGCAGCCAGCGCTGGGTCAGCCAAGAACGCTCAGGCCCCTTGACCTCATAGGCCCCTCTCTCAGCTGCAGATTTCAGAACTGAGCCCAGGCCACATCTGCCATGGAATTTGGTTCAGCAGATACATAGTGAGTGGATAACAACAGTAGTTATTAGTACTTACGGTGCACGCTGTGCTGGGCCTTGAGTCCGCGTGCTTCAGGCTAGATCAGAAAACCCAGCTGGTTGAGTATTATGGGGTCTTATTGCCAACATCCTGGAGGCTCTGTGGAGGAGTGGGCTTCATGTGTAGACTGCTAGGGCCCTTTTTCTGCAGTTCCCTTGGCTTTGTCCTCCTCTTTGCTTCCATGTTGTCTTGATGTTGGCTTTCCTACGGTGGCAAAATGGTCGCCATAGTTTCCTGCTTCACACCAACCTGCCTAGGAGAACAGGGGGTCAGAAGGTCCTGAATTCTAGTGAAGTCCCAGGCTTTGTGCTGCTTGGCTAAGGTCTGCTTGTGAGAACCAGTCACTGAGGGTGGGATCCATCCCCCTCTGAACTGAATAGCGGGAGAAGGATGGATTGCCGAAGGACAGTCTGGGTGCAGATAAAGGAGGGGAAGGGAGAATGCTGCTGGGTGGACAAGCACAAAGCCCACCACAGCCCTGGAATCTCCTAGGTGAATCCAGAGCACCCTCCCTGCCCTGGAGCATCTCCCAGTCTAGTGTGGAGGCTAATAGGTACTTCCGGTATGATGCCGAGCATCCAGTCACAGAAAAGGCACGGAGGAGGATATCATTGACTTTGGGAAGTCAGGGAAGGTTTCAAGGGAGTGACTCTTTCCACATTTAAAGACCAAATAGGAGTTCCCCAAGAACCAGAGGGAACAGCATGTGCAAAGCCCCCAAAACCCAAAACAGAGGAGTGAATCTGAGGCCCTGTAAATGGTTGCTGCAGCGGGAAAATAAAATGCAATGTTTAAGGATGGGGGCCGAGGGGCTGGCCGAAGGTGAGGCTGGACAGCTGGCAGGGCCGGAGCCTGCGTTCACGCGGGCATCTGGGAGTCTGAGAGAGGCCTAAACCTGGGAAGTGATGTCAGATCTGTATGTTAGCCAAGCTTTGGCAGCAGGGTAGACTGGAGAGATGGGACTGAAAGGAGGAAGACAAGTGACAGACCATGCAGCGTAAACGCTCCATGAATGCTCACCTGTCACTGCCTAGGAAGAGTGGCTTCAAGCCTTCAGCTTTTACCCATTAGCTGATGAACTCTGGGCTCAGCACCATGCTGGGGTCTGGGGTGGGACACAGAAATTCAGGGCACAGTCCTTGCCCTCCACAAGCTCCCAGTCTCATGGGGGAGGACACAGCACACAACTAGAAGAGCTGGTCTTCAGTGAGAGCACTCGGCAGCCAGCGAGGCTCTGACAGGAGACTGGACTCACATGGGCCCTGCAGGATTTGCAGTGGGGGATGAAAGGGCAGCGCAGGCAAAGAGAACTTGGATGAAAGGTTGGCAGGGGGCTGAGCGTCCCGTGCTGGGGTGAGAGTGGGAGACTGTTTGATGGGCAGTGGGGGTAGAGGCTTGATTCTCGGAGACTGTGAAAACCTGATCCCTATAGTCATGTTGGTGGGAGAGAGAGGTTCATATGCCTCATGGAAGTGGAGCGTGGTAAGGACCAAGCCAGCTAAGGAAAATCAGCCCAGTAGCGGCCCCACAGAACACAGCGGGACCCTGCCCTAATGGCTGTGGCTGGGTTTGTGGCCTGGAACAGGGAGCAAGGCTGACACAGGAGGGCATTCCCTTTGCAAAGTCTCCTTCGCTGCTGCCAGCCAGTTATTATTCATTCTCTGCCTGGGGCTCTTGGTTCCCACTCCTGGGCCCTCATCACAGCCACTGCCAGTGCACTTCCTTCCGTCCTTGTCTTTGCTCCCTCCATTCAAATTGGCTCAGATTACCAGCAAGCCACACCTGATTAACCCTTCCTGGGGTGCCCGTTCTTGACACAACACCGTGCCCTCGGTCTCCTTCCTGATTGATGAGGCCTTGTGAATGAAAGGCGGGGTTCTAACTATGGGACATGGTTTGCATGTATCTCCAGTGGTGCCTGCCTTCTCCAACAATATAAACCATCCGCATTCCAGGACGCAGAGTCAGCCTCATTCTTAGTGTAAATGACTAGTTATTTTGCAATCGGAGAAAGCAGAAAATAAAGGAGCCCTTTGTTCCTGGATGCTTATTAATATTAATAAAAAGGTCTCCCCTTGCCCAAAGCTTGGAATCCTGCGGAACAGGAGGTGGGCAAATAATGCTTTTGAACTGCTGTGATTGGCTGTCGGAATTAGATCTGTCAGGATGAGGAGCCACGGTGAAATCCACTCTGTGAGGGCGCCTGGATGCTTCAGAGGGTTAAGCCTCTGCCTTCATCTCAGGTCATGATCTCGGGGTCCTGGGATCGAGTCCCACATCGGGCTCTCTGCTCAGCAGGGAGCCTGCTTCCCCCTCTTTACCTTTCTGTGTCTCTGCCTATTTGTGATCTCTCTGTCAAATAAATAAATAGAATAAAAAAAAATCCACTCTGTGGCATGGATAGGACGGTTCCAGCCATCATTTCAACATTCACACCCACCTGTGAGGTCTCATAAGGTAAAGATACCTTATAAGTGGTTGATAGAATGCTGGGGACACTTCGCAACCAATTTTAATGCATGATGGCAATAGTAATATGTTCATAACTCCTCCCTCATTATGAGTGAGCCGAGTGCTGTGCTAAGGCCACCAGCCTTACCCCATCTAATGCTTCTAATCCTGTGAAGAGGGCACTGTCATTCCCATTCCCATTTTTAAAAAATCTTAAAACCGTGGCTTGGATAGCTTGTCAGAGGTAGTAGAGACAGGATCGGAACCTGGGTCTGTCTCATCACATCTGTGCTCTCAACCGTATCAGCGGAAGCTACATTATACCAGCCTCTCCGATTTGTGAGCAGAGGTCTGCATTTTTAACTCATACTCAAGAGCAAACCACCACTGCCCAGCAACTTAATTTTCTGTATCCTTGGGGGAAGAGAGAACCCAAAACCATTTACAAGAGGCCTCAAGAAGCATTATATGCACATTTTGCACCTGCTTCTGCTGTTGCAGACTTAAGGCCATGGTTCTGTCTGGCTTTGGCTGACATTTCTGATCTGGCTCCCAGTCCCTGAAACCTTTTCAGACCACAGGCAGACAAAGAAGGCCCAGAGGAAGCGTGCTCAGGTAAGAGGGAGGCAGCCTGAAGGTTATTATTATTTGAAAGGAGCCTTTAGCTAATACAGGACTGAAGGAAGTTAGCCACTGCCGGAAAGAAACTAGGCAATGGAGCAAGGGAGGGCCTCTCTGGGCAAGACGGACCTTCTCCCGTTCTCCTTAGGGATGAGTCAACATCCCTTCCTGTGAGCGGCGAGGGAGGGCTGAATCTGAAAGGTCGCTGGGAAGCCCAGCCTAGCCTTGGTGCTGAGAGCGGATTGGCCGTCCAGTTGCTGGGGCCTTGCTTTGGACCAATGGCCGTGGGGGGGCGTGTCCTGAGGCGGGAGCAGCAGGACCCTCGGCCAATCGCCCTTCAGGGAGGCTGGGCTCCCGGTACTATGGCAACCGCGAGCAGGGGCTCATTTGTTTTGTAGATGAGTAATTACTACGCAATTAGAAAAAGCTAAAAATAAAGGGGCCCTTTGTACCCGGTTACTTATTAATATTAATAAAACGGTCTGTCCAGGTCTGTGGTAAGCAATCAGTGCAGACCTGTGCGCCTGTGGTAGAGCACTGTGGGAGGCAAAGGCTCGCCCAGCCCTTCTCTCAGCTCTCTTTCTGGAAGTCATTTCTGACTATCACCTGCAGAGGGCTGGCTTTTCGGGCCTCCAGGGAAAGAGAGGCAATCTTACAGACACACAGGACCCAGGATGCCCGGGAGTCAAGGGTCAGGTAGGCACTGACCCAGGTGGAAGGGTCTGGCAGTGTCAACCCAACCTCTAAAAAAGATCTGAAACACAGCAGTCAAACCAGAAAACCTGGACGGATGTCGGAGGATCCAGTTTTGCGGTGTATCCTTGGTCACACTGTTCCGCTCCAGGCACAAGAAATAGTCTTCAGTCCTTGAATCCTCCATGGAAGCAGCCCCTTGAGAGATCAGTGTCTCCCCGGCGACCTGGCTCCCAGAGAAACAAGGCAGGCTTGGATATGACTTGCTGGGGGGTTACACTGTGTTCGGGGACTGGCCCCAGCAGCTGTCAGTGCGATGGCCTTGGGACAGAAATAACACCGAGGCTTCCCTTGTAATCCCTTCACCTTCTGACGAGGTTGCCTTGAGGATTAATCGGATCATAATCAGATAAGAAAGGATGATAAACGACTTTTTTAAAAGTTTTTTTTGTTTTTATTTATTTATTTGACAGAGAGATCACAAATAGGCAGAGAGGCAGGCAGAGAGGAGGAAGCAGGCTCCCCACCTAGCAAGAGAGCCCAATGCGGGCCTCGACCCCAGGACCCTGAGATCATGACCTGAGCCGAAGACAGAGGCCTTAACACACTGAGCCACCCAGGCGCCCAACAAATTTTTGTAAAGAGGATGAGAGCATGGAAGAGTGGGGAATCAGAAAGACTTGGTTCTGGTCTAGCTCTGCCACCCAACAGGCTGGGTGACCTCAGGGTTTCAGACTGGAGGGTGCTTGAGGACCTTTTAACTCTGTAGCTCTAGGTGGCCACTGTTTCCAGAGCTCCCAATCCCTTGTAATGGTAGGGAGGTTGGGGTAGAGGGCAATTGTGACACTGCCTTAAGAGTCAAGAAGAGGGACTGTAGAGAAAGCCAGGGGCTTCCAGGTGATGAGAATGCATTTGAAAATAGCACTGCATTTTTTTTTCTTGCATGGAGGCAGTGAGAGGGACAGAAATATTTCCAGAACCTTGGGTATTACTAACGGAATCTGTGGTCAGATTTCTATCCTTGGGTGTGGTTGATTAAACATTTAGGGTTTGACTGTCTGGATGGTATTTATTAATAAAGGCGGGCCTGTTAATAGTTGTTGCCAGTGAGCAGATCTGAGAGACTAGGGCCAACACGGTGGTTGTGGAACTTGGCTGCTTGTTGGAATCACCGGTAGAGTTTTTTAAAATTCCTGGTGTCCGGGGCGTCTGGGTGGCTCAGTTGGTTAAGCGACTGCCTTCAACTCAGGTCACGATCCTGGAGACCCGGGATCGAGTCCCACATCGGCCTCCCTGCTAGGCAGGAAGCCTGCTTCTCCCTCTCTCACTCCCCCTGCTTGTGTTCCCTCTCTGGCTGTGTTTCTCTCTGTCAAATTAAAAAAAAAAAAAAAAAAAATCGAAAATTCCTGGTGTCCAGGCCAGCCTGAACCACACTCCCCGTCCTCATTTCCTTTCGGTCCTCACGTCAGGGAGGGCCATCAAATCAGAATCTACCAGGGTGAGCCCCAGGCCTCAGGAGTAGTGAAAACTCCCTTGGTCAAGTCCAGTGTGTAACCATGGACTCAAGTACCACCCGCTTCCTGCCAGATGTCAGGCCTCGCACCGTCCCCGTGGCTTTGTCACCAGCATCCGTAGCTCAGCAGCCAGTACAGAGAGTTCAGCCAGGCAGTTCACCCCCGCCTCCGCAGGTGACCAGGGAAGCTGGTCTGGATCCTGGCCGCCACGGTTCCTCCCACCAGGGCGGGCTGAAAGGGGTCTTTTTTTTTTTTTTTAAAGACTCTATTTATTTATTTGACAGAGAGAAACACAGCGAGAGAGGGAACACAAGCAGGGGGAGTGAGAGAGGGAGAAGCAGGCTTCCCGCCGAGCAGGGAGCCCGATGTGGGGCTCGATCCCGGGTCTTCTGGATCACAACCTGAGCCGAAGGCAGTGGCTTAACCAACTGAGCCACCCAGGCGCCCCTGAAAGGGGTCTTTTGTCCTCACGGACAGATTTGAGGACAGGCGTGTCCTGGAGATTAAGAGCAGGTACGAATAGAACCAACGGCCCGAAGCAGCCGTAAGCATGGACGCAGCCGCCCTCCTTGACTGTGTGATGAATGGGGGCCTTTTGGTAAGGTCGGAGTTTGTTTGTTATTAAGGGCCTAATTAGAAACACGAGAGGGAGCTGAATGGTTCCATGCTTGGCTAATTAGTGACATGTATGTGCCCGCTCTGAACTTCAAGGACACAGAGCTATTAGTGCTTACGTCAGAAATGGATTAAACTCCTGGGCCTTTATAATCATTGAAGACAGGCTGCCCAAGGGGAAAGCCTTTTGTACAGGTGCTCGAGGGGCTGTCCCCTGGGGCGTCCCCCCACCCTGCTCCCTGGTTGTGGAGCCCGGAGCAGTGAGTTTCCATTCAGTGTGACCGGGCAGGAAGTACCGATGTTCCTAGGGCATCCCAGCTCCCCACAGGACTGCCCCCAGCACACCACAGTGTTCTTTTGGGACTGAGACCGGGCCTCTGTCCATTCTAGAGGAGTCCCCCGGTGGGCGCATGTGTGGCAGGGCTTCCTTTCTGCCAGGAGTGCCTTCTCCTTCCCACCCTGACCGCAGCCATGCTGCCTGGCTGCTTGCTTTGTTCTGGGATGTGGCCCAGCAGAGGGTGGTCTGGTCCTTCGGGAGAGACGCTGTCCCCTGTCTCATGCGGCTGCCGTGGCCCAACCCCAGGGAGCAGACTGGGGGAGAGCCCACACTCTCAGGATCTGGCCCTCCACGAGGGGAGCTCTGGAGTCTTGTCCTTGGGACCTGTCTGAGGCAAAGAAAGATCCATATAAACATGAGATGTCTTGTCAGACTGTGATGCAGGGAGGGGCAGCAGGATTCTGTTTAGAGAGCAGCCGGGAGTTGCCTCGATGTCCAAGTGAGAGCTGGGTTCAGTATGGCCAGAGACCCAGCCCTCAGTTCCCTCACCTGTAACCCAGGGAAGTAGGACCCGTTGCGCAGGTCGGCAGGAGCGTGAGAAGAGATGGCGTCCAACGCCCACACAGTGTGTGCTCAGGCCTAGCCGTTCCCTTTCCAGCCTGGTGCCTTTTCAAGCTGCAGCGTCTAGAGCTTTGTGCCTCTGGCCTCCAGACCCTGTTTTGCCCCTGGTAGTAGGAGGCTCCCCTCCCCCATCATCTTCCCTGACTGGGATGGGGGCCGCCAGCTTCTTTCAGAGCTTTCCCTCCTGACTGTGAGTACTCAGGTGTGCCGTGCTCGCCTTGGACTTCATAGTGTTTTCTTTTCATCAGACGTAGCGCAGCGGGGAGCACTCCCGAGATGTTAGGTGACCCGCCGCCTGTGGCTATGGGTGGGCAGGCCGGGAGCACCCAGAGCCGGCAGCACAGAGGGGAGGCCACACTGGTTTCTTTTTGACAAGATAGAGCTGGATGGGCCTCCGGGACAAAGGTGGTCACCAGATCAAATCGAAGCAAGGGTCATTCACAGGATTAAACTAGGAGACACTTAGAGCAACCAAAGTGTTCTAGCGGGGGGTGAGGGAGTTGGGGGAGTCATTTTGGGCCACACTCCCCGTCCTCATTTCCTTTTGGTCCTCAGGTCAGGGAGGGCCGGAACTGGAAGTGGGGGCCTCCCGTGCCTGTCTCCCCGGGCTGCCTGGGTGCCCGTGCCTTCTGGTGGGTCTCCCCATCTGCTGCTCCTTCGGAGTTCTAACCCAGGTGGGCCTGGAGTCTGAAACCAGTGAATTTAGAGAAGAGGCAGCAGGATGTGAGGGTTAAAACCGCCTGCTTCAGCCAAACCATAAGCCACATCTGTCTCTCGGGGTGACTTCCCCGTTTTCCAAGGTGACTTTGAGGCCGAGGCACCACTGAATCACTGGTTCACTTCTGAGAGGGATCCCGGCCACCCCTTGCATTTGACACCAGAGGCCTGAGCCGGGCAGCCTGCTATTTATTTTCTATTGAGATTGTGTCTCAACATAAAGTATGTAGTCCTAGCCACAGAGCTCTCCTCTGGCAGGTCCGTTCCGGGTGTTTGGGGCTTTCTCCTCACCAGTCTGAATGGTGGTATAAATCTCCAAGTTCACCTCTAACATGCGACGTGAGGGCTTCAGAGCCAGCAGGTAGTAAGTTATCCCTTCACAGGGCTGTGATTTGACCAGAAGCTTAGAGCACCCCCTGTCCACGCGTTCCCTCGTGAGACCGTAGCACCACTGAAATAACATCCGGCGTGTTTGAGACACTTGCCGCGTGCATGGGCAGACGCTGTGCGCGTGTTCTGCGCGGTATTTCAGATGAGCCAGGCATCCCTGGCTTTGTCCAGACTTGTTGATAACGAGGCTGAGTCCCGACCTCGTAACATATTTGTTTGTATGTGGAGACAGGGAGAAGGAAGTGTTCTCACAATACTCTTAACCCTCCCCTAGTCTGAAAGTATTTTTCCCCCTACTCTTCTGAAATAACCTGAATTTTAGCAGAGCTTAAAATATCTATATAGATATAGGTATATAGGTCTATATAAGGTATTAAATTGATTGTCCCTGCATCTGGGACCCTGAGCTGATTTGATTCTAATTTACTGTGTCATACCATTTTCCCAGGTTGGATGGATCCCTGGGCCTCTCTCTAGGTCTTCCACCTTCAGGCTAAGCTCTAGAAGGAAAGTTAGAGCCAGGATCCCTGGGACCCAGCAACCAGGCAGATGCTGGCACGTAATCCCCCTTGCTCTGCTGGAGACATGCTGTAATAATTCACAGCTGAGTATTTCTCCTTCCGTTAGCAGGAACAGGATTATCTTTCCATGCTGACCTTTCCCATTTGACCATCTGCACTGATCTATAGTGGGCCCTACTTTCAGAGGCACAGAGAATCAGAGTGGGTCCTCAACAGTGTCCCCAGGAAAGCCTTGGCTGCCCAGATGCCATTCTTCAGAGCCCATGAGCAAGGAGTGAGTGGCTGGCTGTTAAGAGGGACCCTGAAAGTCTCCACTCTTGACAGCCAGTTGGCATTATGGACCCAGCATCGTGGAGCACCCAGTGTTGTAGGAGTCTTTTTTTTTTTTTTTTAATATTTATTTTAGAGCGAGAGCATGCACAAGTCAGGGGGTGGGGGCAAAGAAGGAGAGAGAAGCAGAGTCCCCACAGAGCGCGGAGCCGGACACAGGGTTGGGCTGTCACAACTCTGAGATCATGACCTGAGCTGAAATCAGGAGTCCGACACTTGACCCACTGGGCCACCACAATCGCCCCTGCTGTAGAGTTGTTAATGAAGGCAGAAGCAGGACAGGGAAAAAGGGAAGGCAGAGGGAAGAGTTGGAGCAGCGATGACCTTGACCTCTTTTTTCCCTCTCCCATCAATCTATCAACATAGCTCCTCTACTAGTTCCTTTTTCAGTTTCTTTACGTTCTTTCACACACAAACAAAAAACCATAAAAGCCAGTGTGATGAATGGACCCGGCCCTGCCCTCAAAGAATATCACAGGGGCTTCTGTTCCCCCTGCCTCGGTTCAACGGAGCTGGGAGTTGGGAATGGGAGCCCTGACGCCAGTCAGCCCAGACTCCCTTCTCTTTGGCCCTAAAATGCCCAGTGTCATGAGTTCCGTTTTGGCAGCACGTTGCCCCCAGGGCCGGACTGGGTGAGGACGGCCCACATTGCCAGTGCTGCGCCCTAAGCAGCCCAGGCTCTGGAGGGGTGCCAGGGGCCCCAGTGAAACCTGGCAGCGGCAGGTCATCCCCAAGGTAGGTGGCTGCAGTTGTCTCGAGAGCTGGCCATGCCCTCCCTTTTGTGAAATGTGAGACCCACCAAACCAAGAGCAGGGTCTCATAGCTGGGACTTGGCGCAGACCCGGCTTGCCCCGGATCTGTGGGCTGAGCTCAACTAGAAAAGATTTTGTAAGCAGTTCTTTGCTCTGATCAGTAACCATCCAGTTTTCAGGTCTTGGGTCCGGACATCCCCAGAGGTTACCCTGCCCCCAAATCCTGGGCTCTAGCTTTCTGGGGCAGGTCAAGTGGCATCTCTTAGGGACCCTTTGGCCATCGGCACTTCCATACTTAGGAGGCTATTCTTCCCCACCCCCAGTGACTAATTCCACTCGCAGCCCCAGGGCCTTCTGACCACAGTTGGGCAGAGCCGCAGGCAAACTGTGTGCTGGTGGGAAGGCGGGCACCTCCCTGGGTTTGCTTTACACCCTGAGGTGGCGTCCCTAATGGTGAGGATTTAAGCCTGCCGGACAGACCTTTGTTAGGGTCTCTGGGGTAAGATTCCCTGGGGTTTCCTGGCTCAGCCATCAAGGTATTTCATCCCCTTGATAGGCAGAAATTCCTCCTTTTATCCGGCTCAGAATGCCTCTCACTGAAGTCAGATGCATTTCCTCTTGCTGGCCTGAGATTCCAGGTCCTTACTCCCCCCCACCCCCCCACCTCCCCGGTCTCAGAGTCCTTCAGCATTGGGCAGATGAATTGGGTCCTTTTGTAAATCACTTCCTGATTTGTGTGGCCAGTGAATTGTATTTTCCTATATCAGATTTTCCTAAGTCTGCTTATGGTACCTGTTTTACTGGGCTCTGCCTACACAACTATTTTAAAAATAGGCACGTTTGTTTTCAGCTCAACGAAGTTACAAAGTGCTTTCTCTCTCCCCACACGGAGCGGCAGGCTAAGACAGATCTTGCTCACGTGGTACAGATGAGGACCCTGTCCGCTGAGGGGCTTAGCCCGAGGCCTGCAGCCGGAAGGTCAGGGCCCAGGTCCCCCTCAGGTCTTCTGACTCCAAGTCCAGTGCTCCCTTGGCACCACAGCTGCCTCCCTGAACATACCAGCTGCCTGGACCCAGGGGGCGAGGGGGCGAGAGGCGAAGAGGAACTTGCCCAAAATTAAAGCACCGGTGGGAATGCTGCCCAGAGCCACTGGCAGACACATAGTGCTGCTCCCCGTGGCGAGCCCCCAAACTGCCTGGCGGCCACGTGACGCTCACAGCTTCTGTGGCAGAAATGCCAAGGTGTTTGCAAGACGTTGTCCTCTCCTGGGACAGGACTCATGATGTCCCAATTCATAAATCTCAGCCCTGTTTATTCAACAACACGTACTGAGACCCCCCTCCCTCCCGGCATACACCCCCCCAGAGCTGAGCAGCACCAAGGCACTCTTGCCCCCTGAGTGCTGTCTCATCCCCTCTTCCTGCCTGATCCTGGCCTGGGGGTGTGTTTCTAGCCCCTCCAAGGAGGCTCGGTTCCTCCACCTTCATTGAGCATCGCCTGAAGGCTTTCTGCCACAGCATGTAGCCTCCGGCCAGGGGCTCAGCAGCTGCTTTCTTGGCCTGCCTGCATCTCCTTCCCACTGTCTCCCTCCACTCAGAGGGAGAGCATCCTCAAATGACTCCCCTTCCTATGTAGCCAGCCCGGTGTTCAGTCCGAACTTCCCAGAAGCGAAGAACTACTGGGTCCCTGATGCCTTCACACCACCAGACAGAAGGAACAGCTGCTGGCATGTTCACGTGCCGAGCAGCACTCCCCACTTTCTGCTGAGCACACAGGGCCGTCTGCTTGCTGGGAGCCTGCCCAGAGATGCCAGGGTGTCTGGATGGTTCATCGGGGGACTTGAACCTGCTTTCTGGAGCCGGCTGCTTGCTGCCGGCCAGGGGCGCCCTCTGGCGGGGACCCGGGCTGGGGGAGAGACGCTGTGAGGAGCCAGTATGCAACATTACAGGACTTGGGGTTTCCAAGCTGTATTCTCATCAGCTGTCTCCTTCACAATAGGACTGTGACTGAGCAGGGAGGGGCCTTGTAGGCTAAGAGGGGCTGCTTATTGTGGAATCCCTTCAGGCCTCCTGGGCACTGAGGAACTAGGAGAGGTCGCTGGGACGGGCGGATGCCACCGGCCCTCTTAGCTCCTAAGCACATGGAGGGGCCTGCTTCTGGACAGCATCCTTCTAGGGGTGTGCTGCATCCTGTCTCCAAGGCTGCTTCTGCTGGCTGGGTCACTCTCTGATGATTTTCCAAGCTGGAAGAGCTAAGACCAAAATCTCTCTTCTTCCCAGCCCCTGGGTAGGCCCTAGGTAGGTGGGCCTGTCCACCATCTTCCTGCATCTTCATCTGGCCAGGGGAACAGAAGCCAAAAAAATCTTTCCATCTTCCACTGTGGGCCCCCTCCCCTAGGCTCTCTTTACTCTGATACAGAACTTGCTAGTTACTCTACATACTAGGGGTCAGCTGCCTGAGTAAACGAGGAGTCCACTGTCTGAGCCGGCTCCATTTTCCCCAGCCCAGAGGGAAAAAAAAAAAAAAAGTTAGACCAAGATAATTCCAGCTTTGAATATCTCAGCTTGATATTTGCCTCCATGAGTAAGAAAGGCCAAATGTTATCTGCAAGTTTAATCTTCTGTATTCAAAATTCCTGCCCTCTTTGTCTGCCAGTGCAATCGCTAATCTGCCATTCACTTGCTCTAAGCCTCTGGGCTTTCTCCCCTCTCTGCACACCCCCCTCCAACCTGTTTTTTCCCCCTCTGCCAGTTGGCTCAGTTCTCAGGTGGGCTTCCAAGGGGCCTCGCCTTCAAGCCTCCTGCCCCAGGGGCACCTGGAGCTATCAGTTTCCCTTTCCTCTGCTCAGTCAAGGGCCGAAGCCACTTGGTTTGATCTCCTTTCTAGCTCTGTCTCCTGCCAGCCTGGTTTGGGTGCGTGGTCAGTCTCTTCCCATCCTGGGCACACGCAGGCAAAAATCAATCCACATCTGGCTCTTCAAGGCCCACCAGAAGTGGGGGGCTGCAAGCACAGGTCCCTGCAGATGTTGGAGGCAGCTGGTCACAGGGCTGAGAGGGAAATGCCACGGGAAGCAGAGGGAGAAGACTGTAGTGAGAAGCAGCCCCTTGGAGCCAAAGTCGTGGGAGTACGTGGCATCCAGATTGTCTGGTTCTTCCCCAGACTCACCTTCAGCTTTCAAAATCAATGTGAACTTACTTTGGCAATTAAAAAAAAAAATCCCATTTTGGAAAGAAAAAGTTTAAGTGATTAAGGGGAAATGAAAGATGAGAGAAAATTAACCTGGTTGCCGCCATGGCCATCACTGAAGAAGGAATGACGGAATTTGGGGCGGGGGGCACCCCAAGATGGCGGCCCAGGCAGTGTTTCCTCCCGCTGCCCCGCCTCACCCCCGCTCTCAGGATCTGTGGCTGTGACACCTCCTCTCTAGAGCACAGGTGCATTCCTAGCTCTTTCTCTCAGTTCAGAGTTTGTATGAGGTTGACTAACATTCAGAAAGCAGGCATTTCGGTCAGATATGATTTTGCTGTAAATCGGTTCAGTCAGTATGCTCTGCATTCATACTTGTCTTTTTTTTTTAAACAAAAGGAAAAAAAAGCTTAACCCCCCCCCTTTCCTTCTACTGCAGGAGGTGAGTGTGTGGGCGTCCTATAGAACCATTGGCATTCACTCAGCTTCGGCCCCAGCCTCCAGACTCGCCATCCCCACCCCACCCCCTCCCTCCATCCCCTGCTCTCCACCCCAGAAGGGGACCCCTTGCCACCATCATTACAGTTATGTTAAGATGCCCCAATTTTCCATGACATATCCCATCCTCCGACCACGTTCAGTAGTGACGACCTTCATACCAGGGATATAAACGGGTGCGGGGAGGATGTAGCCAGTGGGGAGGCGGGAAGTGGTTGGGGTTGGGGGGGAGTGCTGGAGAATGGAGATCTTTTTTTGTCTTTTTTTTTTTAAAGCAAATTTGTCATTTAATGGATCCAAAAACAAACAAAAAGAAGCAAAACCAAAAAAAATTTTTTTTAAATCCCTTCCCCAGAAGATTTTTTTTTTCCTGGACACAAATTGCTTTGTTTCCTGTCACGTTTTAATATCAATATTAACACAATGTGTAGTCTAAAACTAGTTCCTTTGTAGTTTGCATGGGATGTGAATGCTGTCTCAACGTGCCCAGATCTAGACAAGACTGCATGAGCACCAATTCAGATGTGAAAACCAATCTCTCTCTCTTCCTCTCTCCCCCATATATATCTCTATTTCTCTTGTGATAATTTGGTGGGCAGTGAAGCACCTTCGGTTGGTTGCTGTAGTGTGTTGAATGATTGTTTTTTTATTCTCTATTTTCGGAGCTCTGAGCTTCTTAGTAGTAGCCTGGGCTGAGTATTCTTGAGTCCCTGCTGATGTTTTCGCATGGCCTTGGTTGAGTGTTAGAAGTTGGGCCTCAGCTGTTTTTCTCAAGTGTTTGGCTTGTAATGACCGGTGCATGCCTGGCTTCTGGCCTCATACCCAGCTCTATTCTCTGCACACCAGTCCTGAATAGCTACAGTGCTCAACCGAATTTTGGCGCGCCCGCTTCCCCGGCAGGCTCCAACCCCGCGCGGCCCGGAGGCTTCCCGGGGGCCAACAGCCCAGGACCTGTCGCCGATCTGTACGGCCCTGCCAGCCAGGACTCCGGAGTGGGGAATTACATAAGTGCGGCCAGCCCACAGCCGGGCTCAGGCTTCGGCCACGGCATAGCTGTAAGTACCTCCTCTCCCCTCCCCTCCTGTTGCCTCCTTTCCCGCCTGCCTCCCATGGGAGAGTGTACCAGAAGAGCCCAGGGTTGGAGGCCAAGGAGAGGACAGTGGGTCCCACCCCACCCCTCATCCACATTCCACCAGCTACCCAGGGATGAAGCTTCTGTTCCAGTTTTTCCTGAGCAGCCGGCATGTGGCCGTGTGATGGAGTGGAGGGAACATGAGGGGGTCAAGTTCAGATCCCTACTCTATCTCCTTCAGCCCATGCAACCTTGTAATCCATCAGAACTCCACTGCCCTGGCTGCAAAACGGCAATTAAGTACGCCTTCCTCCAAAGGTCATGTGAGAATTAATGGAACTAGGATACATCACCTTCTAGCATATAACGGGCTTTCGGTATGAGCCCCCCTGCTTGATCCCTGCCTTCGGGAGACAGCCATGTGGGCTGGGGCTTGAGGAGCTAGGAGAGCCTCCCACCCCCACCTCAGGATAGCAGCCTTGGTCGGTCAAGTCCCCGGGCTTGGTCCAGAGGCAGTGCTTGGCCCTGGGACACAGTGTGGGGTTCACACTCCCTCCCAGGTGGTTTCCTTTGCTAATGTTTCTTAGTTTCCAGGTTCCAAGTAAGTTCCCATTTGCGTTCCTTAGCCGCAGCCCCGCAGAGGCCAGATGCATTTGATATTTGTAATGCTCTGTGGTTCTATAATCTAACTAATCCAGGCAATGGAAATTTGCTTAACAGATTTGCATGCTGTTTTCAGATTGTATTGTTCTTCCCCCTCTTGGTGTGTGTGAGCATGAATGTGCCTGAGCTCACTCGCTCGCTGTCCCTTCCATTTGGGAAACAGAAATTTGGCCACCCTCCATTCTAGCCAACCTCCGCATTTTGGAGGCAGTTTGGTTTTGGGGCTAAGACGGGAGTGTCTGCTGTTCCAGGTCCTGTCCCTGTCAGTGAGCCGTGCCCCAGGGGCTGAGCTGGAGAGATCAGAGCAAATGTAGACAGTCCGGGGCACCAGGACACCAGCTCCCTGCCCATGCCAGCACTGGAAACTACGCATGCACACGCGCGCACTTACACACACACACACGGGTCCACACGTACACCCTAACATGCACACATACACGGGTCCACACGTACACCCTAACATGCACACACATATGGGTCCACACGTACACCCTAACACATGCACACACATAGTGCCTTACGCACTCACATGCACTCACGCACGCACGCACACAGCCACCACGCCTGGTTGGTGCAGTCTGGGTCCTTACTCAATTCCACTTCCAAACCAGTATCACTCAAGTCAAGAGTCCGAGGAGGTAGATCCCCTCGGATGAGCTCTAGCACCAAATCCAGGGTATTATTACTCCATTTAGAGCTGCATCCATTTGGGAGACCGTTTATCACCACCTAGAGCACAACTTATTTCCATTTGCAGCACCTGGAAACACAGTCCCTATTTGTTCTTGAAAACCTGGGTCTCTTGACCTGTGGGCTGCGGCACTTTTCTGAAATGACCACACGTGGCATCACGTTTTATCTGCGCTGGGCTTGCTCTCTCCCCAGCTCGAGCTGTCGGGAATGTGGGCAGAGACACTGGTATCTTTGCCCTTCCGGGTCCAGGGCAGCAGCGCCCAGCATTTTGGGCCGAGGCCTCCCTTTCCCCTCAGCCACAGACACACCCCCCCCCCCCCCCGCCAGTGCACCTGGCTCTCGATTACCCCCTGGGCTAGCAGACGGGCTTGGGACAGGGCGTGGGGGCCCCTCGTGGCGCAGTGTCTCAGAATTACATATTCATGCTGGCAACCACGGTCTAGTCCTAGAGATAATTTCCTTTCCCAGAATATGACAATCTGTTCCCGTGTATAGCGTGCTGATGACCTTAACAATTGTGCAATTTTAGGGACCTTTGATTGCAACGGCCTTTACAAATGGATACCATTGAGCAGGTGCTTCCGTTGCCAGCCCACTCTGAGGTACTACCTTCTCTGCCCTGTGCTCCCGCCCTGCCGGGCATGTCGCACTGCGTGTGCCCTGGCCTGCACGTCCACACGGCCCTGGCCTCATCGCGCCAGTGCCCCTCTCTTCCTCTTCCCCGACCTCTTGGCGGGGGGGTGGGGGTCAAAAATCCAGTCTTTTACTCTCTCATCCCTTTCTCCAACTATAATCATGACCCCCGTCTGTTTTTCTTTTTATTATTCTTGATTTGATTTTTCTGATTCCTTTTCTTTATCTTCTTCTCCACCCGTCTCTCTCCATCTTGAAATACAATCAAAAGCGTAGGAAACTGGAAGGTGATCTGGCACTGGGCCTGTCCCAAGGGGACGGAGGCAGGAGAACCCCAGGCTTTGGCCAGGCCGGGGGCCGGGGCCAACCCCTCCAGGGTCCCTCAAGATGGCCTTTCAGGTCCCTGGACCATTGAGTCCGCCAAGGGTCTCTGGCTTCAGCCACTGGGGTTCATGCAAAGAGCCAGACTCCATCTTTTAGTGAAAAGAAAACATTTTTGCCAGTGACTACTGAGTAATTATCCAGATTACCGCACAAAAAGCAAATTAAATTAACGACATCACCTGCATAACATGGATTTGGATCCCTGCCAGTTTCCTAACCTTTTAAACTGAGCTCAAGTTAATTAAACTTTTTTTTAAATCACTTTGATGGGGATATGGAAGGGGCGGAATGGAGGAGAAGGGGAGGCTGGGGCAGTCAGTGAGGGAGCCTCTTGCCACAGTCTCTTTGGAAAAGGAGTATCTGTTGCTCTAGGAAGAACCCCAAGAAGGAAGAGGGGTTCTGTCCTGAAAGCTGAGTATGCACTGTATTACACATTACTTTGGGGGCTTGAAACGTGGGTCTGTCTCTCTGGAAGGGCTAGCCGAGGCTAGGCCTGGGTCCCTGCTGGAACAGGAGCATGTTTCCTCCTGGGAGTTGGGATACAGGAGAAGCGAGGCTGCAGACGGGACTTGCCACTTTGGTTTGCAGATAATGTCTCATAGAGGAGGTCACTCTAGGCCCCAAGTCAGCCAGGACTCTCTAGGCCCAGCTGGAGGATCATACTGAGTTGAGCTCCCTAGATCTCTTTTGGATTTCTCTAATGTTGCTGCTAAAGAATCAGCTCAACTAATGCAGACGCCTCTTTTAACCAAATAAAGCCCATGTGTGATTCTTCCCACCCCTTGCCTCCACTTCCCTTCGAGCACTGACCCCAGCCATTGCTGGCCAGAGACAGAGGCCACTAACAGTCTGAAGGAGAGCTACTCACTACTAATGAAGCTTGGTTTGGGGGCCCAGGGGAAATAAAGTTCCTCTGAGCAAAGTAGGCTGAACTCCCCAAGAACTCTGGGGATTAGAGGTGGCTCCAGCCCTTGTGGATCAGACGGTGAGGGAATGGAACCACCACCAGGCACAGCAGGTCCCTGCAGGGTCAGACCCTGAAGCCGCCCAGTCCAGCTGCCCTTGCGCTTTCCCTCCCCTGGAAATGAGGATAGGGTAGGGTTTCCTGCCGCAGCCCGCCTCCCCTCCATGGCCACTACAGGAGCCAGCACTGGAAACCCATCCTCCTCATCCAGCTCTAGGACCTGGTTCCTACAGAGGGGATAATGTGGCCAAGAGATTGACAGTAACACCCCAACCCCAAAATGGAATCACATGTTCCAACCAAAACACACACTTTGCCCATAACCGAGGTTTCCTTCTCTGACACTTAGTACCCCCCCACCCCCCCCAGAGTAGGTGCCCAGGCTCACAGTTGATTCAGGGAGACTCAGCAAGTCTGTGTGAGTCACAGGTCCCTTTTTATTTACTATAACCAAAGTTGGTTATTTGTTGTATATGTTTTTCCTGACCTCAAGTCCTTGCTATGAAATGGTTTTTTTAGATTTTTTTTTAATTAGCATTTTCAGTGATTGGCAGTTATTGTCAGTATCTGCTAAAGCAGTTTTTCTAAACATTTGGCTTTGAAGACGAGAAGTTTAACCAGGAAAAAAAAAAAGCATTCCCTGTCAGTTTGCGATTCACCAATGTAGGGGAAGACCCAGCAGGGGCACACTTGCTGACCACACTTCCTGCCATTACCTAGCCCCAGGAATTCAACAGTGCCGTATCAAATCAGCGAAACAGCAAACTAGCAAAATGAGTCAAAGAGCTGTCCGCTCCCCAGTGTCGGGGGTGGTGAAGATGTTCAATTTCCCAAGCCGTGATCCCAGTAAGCTGTTAGCCTGGCCATTTCCAGTCATACTCAGTAGCCCATTGTAGTCATACTTTGAGAGCGCTAGTTATAAAGTTGGAATAAATAGTACATTTGCCTGACACATCTTCTCTCTCCTCCCGCTTCCCACTCTATGTTCTCCTCTGGGCATCTGTGACCTTCCGCATCCTCCAGAGCATACCTGGATGTCCAGGCAAGACTGGGCGAAGTTTCTGAGTGGCCCTTTGTTTAGGTGATGTCATCAGACCTGGACCCCCACCAGCCTCACTCCCCATCCCAACCAGAGGTGGCTCACTTCGGATCGAGGGTTGACTACATCTCATCATCTCACGAATCTGCTGTAATATAAGACAACAGCTTTTAAATGTGTATATAACCTATGATTTTTGGTTTTGTTTTGTTTTGATGGTTTCCCTTCCTCTTCTCTCCCCCACCTCCAGCCCCTTCTCCTTTTAAATCTCTTTGAATCACATTTGGTAGTGATTTTGACTTAGTCTGGTAGTCATATAGCTTTAATATCTAGTTAAAAGCTAACCATAGTATAATTGTTATATTAAGGTATTATTTTTTTCTTAAAAAGATTTTTTTTTTGCTTGTTTTGATTCTGTTCTCACTTTTAAAAGGATGCTGAGATGGTAATATTACTCTCAATATTTTGGTACCAATTCTGAGACTGTATGGCTTTTCCGATGGAGCTTTACACCCACGGAAGCAAAGTTGTGGAGTGTGGAGTGGGAGGTGGGCATCAACTTTCTCCTTTGCGTCGTATAAGAAGTGAGATGTAGTAGGCTAATTAACAGACTCTATAGCGGTTCTTTTTTGTGATGTCTCTTTGTTAACCTAAGTATATCTATTTTCGGCAATAAGGTAAGGACGACCATATTTTGAGTGTCCTCCTTTTCTATAAGTGCTTTTTTTCTGTTGAAAGAGGTGATATTATAAGGTTTTTTGAAATTGTGAATTCTAAAAAAAAAAAAAAAAGAAGCGTTGTAAATACAATTCCATTAACTACATAGAAACTATTAAGAAAGAGAGAATCAAAAAATATTTTTGTGAGGGAGTCGGTCCCAGGCAGTGTGATGCTCTGTGGGAGGAGGAGGGGAAGGCATGATAACCGAGTCAGTTCCCAGGCGGGAGGACACCCCTGCTGCCAGGACGACCCCCGGAAAAAGTTAGAACACTGTAGCTCCTTCTGTCTGTGTGATAGACCTAAGAACTGTATTAGTGTCATACCAGCATATTAACCTCTCGTCTGTGCACAGCTTCAAATGTTACCGTCTAGTTTAGATTTTTATTTAAAATATGAAAAACTGCTTTTCCCAAGACGTTTTTTAAAAACAAAGCTACAATTTTAATATTTAACATATTTAAAGTTTCAAAGCACACCTGTTTGGCTTGGGTGGGGAGGGGGTGGGGGGACATTCTTTTTCAGTCTTAATTTTTAAATATTTGATCATTTTCTATTGTCCAACCATTTCAGCACCTCCAGAGGTCCCTAGGACACTTTGCCTCTCTTTGCTCCCCTGCCCCCCCGCCCCCCCCAGCTCCAGGGGGGCCCCCCTCGGGCCAGGGACGGATAAGCCTGCATTAATGAAACCTTTTCTCCATTCACTTCCTATTTACAAATTAGGAGAGCAACCTTTTTGGTTTATATATATATTTTTTTTAATACCTCAGTGCTGCAAGTATCACCAGAGAGGCTATGGAAGAATTTTTTTTTTAATTTATTGTAGATGTAAACAGAATTTTAAAAATAAAAAAAAGTATAAACATCGCTGCACTGTGACTGGTGGGAAAAACTGACAGTTTCCTGTTTGCACATGTTTAACATTTGGCTGTTATAATATATGGTCCTCAGTTGGGGAAAGATACTTATGATGAAGGATATTTTTTAATTTAACTTTTTTTTAATATTGGTAATAGTTCGGCAACAGCAACTATAGAAGTACAACTCAGTAGATGGCATTAAACATACTGTAGTGTGGATATATATTTTTTCTTTTTTAAAATGTGATATTGATGTTTTATTAATATTTTTTAAATTGTTACGTTTATAAATTTGGTACTTAAGGCACAGCCAGTATGAGACACTGAATGCGACATTTATTATAAAGAGCTGCTGCACTCCTATTTTTATAAATTTTACTAACAAAGTAGACTAATGTAGACTTTCACAGACATGGTAGGGCAAAAGCATCTTCAAACAAAAGGCTCCAAAATGCTAACTCAGAAAAAAGAAAGAAAGAAAGAAAGAAAGAAAGAAAGAAAGAAAGAAAGAAAGAAAGAAAGAAAGAAAGAAAACAACCTTTTTCAATTATAATTAAATAGCAACGACATTTTAAAAAAAAATTCTTATTTTTCCAATTAAATGTTAGGTTGTTTGGTGAGGGTTTTTTTTGTTTTGTTTTTTTTCTTTCTTTCTGTTTTTATTTCCAAACAACCAAGTTAAGTAAAATGCTGGGCGCTTTTAAAACTTGTTCAAGTGATAAAATAACAAAATAGAAGTTTTATTTAAAAAAGAAAAAAGACCATGAATTCCCAGAAATTCAGTGTCTACACTAGGGAATTTAATTACTCTTTTGTCCATGTTAGTGATGTACTGTAGGACCCTTCCTTTCTCTGCAACCCCCATCACCTCATAGAAGACTCTTTGTTGATCACTGTCTGTTAATAATGTATAAAATGGCTATCTTATAAGCGTGCTGTCCTCGTACTAGTGTAGTGACTTTTTTTCTTCTCTTTCTTCTAGTACATATTGATAGGTATAACGTAATTAAGGTTTAAAAAAAATTAGACATAGTTATTCAGATTTAGGACCAGTAAGGATAGAACTTTCTCTTATTTATGGAAAAAAATATTGCCAATAATTTTGGGGCAGTTTTTTCCTTTCGATTTTTTTTTTTCCAATTTCAACTTTTTATTTTACTTTCGCTGATCTGATGTGGTTTCAACTAACCCAAGGTCTCATGATGTTCAAATGCCGGCAGACTTTACGGCGTTTTGTAGATTCCCACCCCCCCCCAACTTGAAGGGGTGTGCCATACTACCTTAAATGCTAATGCTAGATATGCAAAACTGGATTTTTTTAATTTATTTTTTAAAAGAGGGAGGCATGGTATATTAAAATGATTTTACTAAGAGAAAAAAATATTTTTTTAAGAATGCTCAGAAGAAATTGATAATCTGTGTGAATATGTTTTAGATGTTTATAATACCTTTTGAAGAGACCCAGTAGCCCATAGCACAAATCTTGTGGAAATCTGATATGTTTTAAATGTGGCTACCTAGATTAAGGTTCACGTTAGTCCCCCCACTCATCTAGAAGTCCATTTTAAAAGATTTTTGTAAATTATTTTAGCACTGATGTTCAGCCTTGTCTTTGTTTCAGTTAAGCTCAGTGGCGACCATGGGAACCACCTTTTCGCCTTCCTGGGGGAGAAACCCTCTTGGCTGATGGCTTTCCCCCCTCGGAATCACGAAATAGCCACTGGGTGACTTTCTGGCTTCCAGATCCATCTGCCTGGGACCCCCGAGCTCCTGTCCTCCCAAGCAGAAGGGAGTGAGTGGCATTCTGGACCCATTCCTGGTTCTACCGGGAGATGGAGCTGACGGGGACGGCCAAGCCTTTGGTCCCCTCCCCAGGAGCTTTCTCAGCCCTGGTTTGTGGCCTTCCTCACACCCATTGGGAAAACCAAACAGCCTCGTGTTCTATCCCAGTCGCTCACTGGCTTGATTCAAACGAAACCCCGACAGGCCTTTTTGCGTTTCTCTCCTTCATAACCTTCATCCTAATTTGAACTTGTAGCTTGGACTTTAAGGTAGCATGGCTCTATTGCTGTCCATTTCCTATTTCACTGCACAGCAGTTCACAGCCAGTGAATGTTACACACATCTTGCTAGACTAGTCTAAAAATCATTGGGTAATTGTTGGTTCTAATGACCTGAAAGGTGTTCAGTTTTTGTTTTCAGGTTTTGTTTTTGTTTTGGGGGGTTTTTTTGACAGAGGGGAGAGGGTTCTTTTTCATTTGGGGGATTTAAAAAAAATTGGGGGGGTTCCAAATAGAAAAACAAAACCTATTTTGATCTTTAGTGCAAACGAGGGCTAGGGACTTAGCCACCACCACACCACACCGCTTCATCCTGCCGTCCACTCACTGCAGCATAATCAAGAATAAAGCAATATAGTTTACTACATTTTTTATTGAAGGTCAGCCATGCTTTCTGTATTATATTGCATATGAAATTGTTTACAAAAGAAACACTAACTCATACTTCTCTTTATCGGTTGGGCGTGGCATGCAGGGACAGAGGGAGACTGTGGAGGGGAGGGGATGCAGGTGCGGGGCAGAATTTTCTTTCTTCAATGTGCTTCACCGGCTGGGCTGCCTTCCAAGGAAGATAAAAGGTGGGGGGGAGGGGGATGACCAGAGGGATGGAGGCTGGCAAGCACGTTGAAGAGAGACACTGGTGGGCTCCTCTGGCCTCCCCTGAGCAGCAAAGCAGCGGGATCAGCTCAGCCCGGTCCCGGGCACAGACACTACACAAGGAAACGCTGTAGGTTAAGCAATACTTTACTACTGTAATATGTTTGTTTTGTTTTCTTTTCTTTTTTTAACCAAAAAAAGTAAGTAAAATCAAAAATATATATAAATAAAACCCACCCCTCTGGGGAAGCAACCTTAATTCAAACACTTGGCTATCAAATAATCAGAATGTATTGTCTCAGACAGGATTTCATTTCCGGGAGGCAGGGGCGCGAGGGGGGAGGGGGAGAGGGTCTGAGAGACAAAAGTTCCAGAGCCTCCCTAGAAGGCTCTCTGCTACTGTATTCTGTACATATTGTACCATCCTGTGTGGAATCTGTGAGTGTCCTCTTGAGTAGCGTGGGCTAGCCAATCTGCCATTCATGGTGTATTGTAAACTCGGAATTCCATATGTAATAGGATGCAAGTCTAAGCGTTTCATGTGGACATAAATGTATCTCAATAAAACTTTCCCTAGCACTGTGGCTGACCTCACCCTTACTTTTATACTTTAGTATGAAACTGATGACAACTTTGGTAGTGAGTATTTTTTTTATATATATACATATATATGTATCTATATATATATATATCTCAAGCATCTTTCAGGTCTTTGTGTGTGGCTTTCTTAAAGCCCTGTTGTAAAAAATTACTACGTGGATGGCAGTCTCTCACATCACAGATGTGGAAAGTATAATTTTATATTTGTATTTTCAAATAAATAAGTTTGTGAAAGGTTTCCATCCTCTACTGTGGTCCAGAAATCAATGTGTTTGTCTGACAAAAAAATAAATAAAATACAATAAACTGTTTTGAACAGAGTTGTCTGGTGTTCTTTCACTTGCAGGGGAGGGCTGGGAGGCGTCCCTGTTTGGTTTGGGGGGGTGGGTGTCACCCACCATACCTATGTCCCCTTACCTCAGCACCGGTGTTGGCTGAGCACCTCCAGTGGAGAAGCCCTTCCACTGTCCCCAGGGAGCTCATGGAACATTTTTATGAGGTGACGAGAGCGCTGCTGTGGAAGAACAGGCTGCAGAACTCCGGACCCAGGTGGTAGACGCACGTCAAAGTAGCTCTCCAGGTTGCTGGCCTCGGTTATCAACAGCCTGCAGAAGGAGGCACAGAACAAAATACATGACCCTTAAGGAGTCTGAAAGGGTATGAGGAAGCCCAGACTTGGCCCTCAAGTTCAAGGTCTTACTTAATGAAGAGAATTTTGTAGGATCACAAAATGAAAGGTGTAGAAAGGCACAGACCATCTATGACACTTTCCCCTTCTATCAAATCTTTGAGAGAAAAGAATTGAGACACAATACACTGGGGGCAAGCTCTAAAACTTGATGGTAGCACTTAAGACATGGTCTGAGAGGGCTCCAAGGGTTTTAAGGAGATAGGGATGAAGCTTCCTGTAACTGCTTCCTCAGAGCATTTGGTGGAGCCTTAGTCCTCAGGACATGGCCACCTTGGGCCACTCCTCCGATGTCCTATCTCCTGTTTACTTGAGCTTTACCTTAGGGACATTTCTGTTACACAAAAGTTCAAGAAGAAAGAAAAAAGCCAGACGGTGTCCCTTTCGATCTGAGGCAGGAGGCAGGAGAATTTGGTTCTAGGTCAATCTCTTAAGTCCATAGGCAAAGCATCGGCACTCTCCAATGTCTTGTTAGTCTTGTTTGAGGAGCAAAGAGCAGAACCTCTGCAGTCCCCCCAGAAATGAAAGACCAATGAGAGCTCGACTGAGAAATCCCTTTAGGAATTCTGAGAGGAGCAAGCCAGAGACATGAAAAACTTCATCTGCACCTCATCCTGACTGCTCACCTCCAACCCAGAAGCCCAAGGAGAGTGCAGGGAATGGGGGCAGCTAGGTGAGGCACACACATGATCTGGTTAGCCCCACACGTGCTGTGTGACTAGCTACATGTTCAGGGAGGATAGGAAATTTGCCATCTGGAGAACCAAACTTTCAGGGAGAAACACTAAAAATATAAAGAAGAAAACAAATGAGCAAAAACTAGGAAAAGGAAAAGAACAACAATGTTGTTTTGTTTTTGTTTTTTAAAGATTTTATTTATTTGACAGAGAGAAACACAGCCAGAGAGGGAACACAAGCAGGGGGAGTGAGAGAGGGAGAAGCAGACTTCCTGCCGAGCAGGGAGCCCGATGTGGGACTCGATCCCAGGTCTCCGGGATCATGACCTGAGCTGAAGGCAGTTGCTTAACCAACTGAGCCACCCAGGCGCCCCAAGAACAACAATGTTAAGCATACGTGTAATAAGTAAAGTAGGATGGAAGGAATGCTAGCAAGGTAATCCATCATCTAAATATGAAGGGATTGCATTTTCTACCATTAAAAACAGTTGTGTTTAGAAAAAAAAACAAAACCCAATTATCGGCTATTATAGAAATGGTTAAATGATAAAGAGGGCTGAAAATAAAGAAGTGGCAAAGAGAAAATGAGCAAACAAAAAAGGGCAAGACTTGAAATGTCAGTTGATCGGACAGGGTGGAATTTAACATTAACACTCAACGTGATATTCTGTAACAGCAAAAACAAGAGGATAGAGAGGTAATAAACCTTATGCCTCAAGTACCAGGAGAACTGAACACTTAAGTCAGAAACTTAGAACTGCAAAGAGAACTTGATAAAAATTAAAATACAATTATAGAGCCTGACGCACCTCTCTCAGAACTAGACATATAATAGATAAAGACATAGAGGAATTGTATAATGTAATTAGTAAATGACCATCAGACTACAGAATCTTTAAATAGAGAATGTACTTTTTTTCTCATTTATCCATGGAATATATACAAAAACCCATTGTGTGGCAAAATATTAACTGATAAATATGAATCATTTAATTATAAATGCTTAAATATTGACTAAAATTATTAATTTAAACAAATAGAAACTTTATGGTCCACATCCCATGATCATAATTCAATACAATTAGAGATAATTAAAATGTGGTTATTACCACTGTAACCACAAAAATTGAGACCCAATTCTGTACAGTCTTGTATCAAAGAAGGAAGTTAAGAATATACAAATGGTCTAGAAAGCAACAAAAAGCACACATTATATCTGAACCTGTAACATATAGCAAAAGCTGTACTCTGAGAAAAATTCATGGCTTTAATTGTCTTCAACAGAAAAAAATTATTTTTCCATGAAGAAATTTTTATTCATCTTAAGGTAGTAAACAGCACCCAAAAAAGCCCCCCCAAACTAGAAAGGACAAATTGGTAGAAGCTAAAAGCTGTAAAATAGAAAACAATAAGGGCACCTGGGTGGCTCATCGGTTAAGCTTCTGAGTTCAGCTTAGGTCATGATCCCAGAGTCCTGGCATCAAGGCCCACGTAGGGCGCCCCTCTCGGAAAAGCTGTTTCTCCCTCTCCCACTGCCTCTGCTTGTGTCCCCTCTCTCACTGTCTCTGTCATATAAATAAAATCTTTAAAAAAAAATGAATATAAGAGGCACCTGAGTGGCTCAGTAGGTTAAGCATCTGCCTTTGGTTCATGACATGATCTCAGGATCCTGGGATAGAGACTCCAGTCATTGGGCAGAGTTGGGAGCCCGCTTCTCCCTCTCCCTCGACGCGCCCCGCCCAGCCTGTGCCTCTCTCTTACGCTCTCTCTCAAATAAACAAATAAAAATTTAGAAAAAGAAAAGAAAACAATCATCATTGGTGGCATAAATGAATTCAAAAGCTGGATTTTAACAAAGACTAAGAAACAAGTCACCCTGAATAAAGAGCAGAAATACGCGATCTGGGGAATAAGATAACAATGAGAAAAGAATAGCTAGAGCAGCAAAGCTAAAGATCTTAAAGAGGCTGAAAGTTTTCTAGAATGTAAGACTGAACGGAACCAGAAAACCAAAATAAACTTGAGACCAAAAGGTATTGAGAGGGTAAAGATGTAATATTGAAAATGGACTAGGTAAAATGGGTTTACAAATGAGTTTGATCTAACAGAAAATGCCATTGCTATTTAAACCATTCCAGATGAGAAAAAAAATTTGGAAAGCACCCCTGTTTTATAATGCTGGCATAGCTTTGATGTCCAAATACAATATAGAGGGAAGGAGCGAGATGGCAAAGGAGTAGGAGACCTAAATATCGTGGGGTCCCAGGAGTTCAGCTAGATATCACATGAGTCAGAACACCTACAGACTCAACAGGAGAAACAGAGGAAGAGCAGCAATTCTAAGAACAGAAAAGCGACAGCTTTCTGGAAGGTAGGACCTGGACGGTAGGACGTGCAGAGAAGCGAATCCCAGGTGATACAAGGGAAGACAGGCCGTGGGTTAAGGAGCCGACTCCCTGCAAGCAGCAGAGCAGCGGAGCACAAAATCAGAACTTCTAGAAGTCTGCTCCACTGAGCGACGTCACCCCAGAGACTAAGCGGGAGGTGGAGCACTCGCGGGGACACTGTGGTCTCCAGACCAGGTCACAGAAAGCCCGGGGGTGTCTGAGCATTGCAGAGCTCCCACATACCCGAGCGGGAAGCTGGCTGCAGAAACACAGTGGAGGACCCAGCTCTCAGCTCGGGGTTACCTTAAACCAGGATCCGAAGCGCAGTTGGGCCACGACTCTTTGAGCAGGGACCCCCTCAAGTGGCAGATCTGGGGAGACTCACCTTCCTCCACTGGGAGGAGTGGCACGGGAGCACGCTGCAGGAATCTGCTGGGTTTGGAAACGCCAGAAAGGGCCACGGGCCAGGGACAGAAACGCTCTGAAGAGTGAGGACTGTGAGCTCTCAGTTCCAACTGGCCAGATATTGGGAGGCCGCCATCTTTACTCTCCGCCTCCCGTGTTGTATAGAGAGGAGAGGAGAGAACAAAAGCTACTGGGAGGGAACCTGAGCAGATTGCTTAGCCTGGCCCCTGGCAAGGGCGGGGCAGTTCACCTCGGGCAAAGACATTTCAGAATCACTTCAAAGAGCCCCTCCCCCAGAAGATCAGGAAGAGCGTCCCGCTAGGACCAAGTTCACCGATCAATGAGAACTGCGGAACTGCAGAGCTATGGGACTACAGTGCATATAATTCATGGCTTTTCCCAAGATTATTTTTTTTTTAAAGATTTTATTTATTTGACAGAGAGAAACACAGCCAGAGAGGGAACACAAGCAGGGGGAGTGAGAGAGGGAGAAGCAGGCTTCCCGCCGAGCAGGGAGCCGGATGTGGGACTCGATCCCAGGTCTCCGGGATCATGACCTGAGCCGAAGGCAGT
The DNA here is from genome assembly GCA_004023965.1 of Spilogale gracilis. Taxonomy (NCBI): domain Eukaryota; kingdom Metazoa; phylum Chordata; class Mammalia; order Carnivora; family Mephitidae; genus Spilogale; species Spilogale gracilis. The sequence goes on along the minus strand of PITA01004881.1, from coordinate 18,985 downwards.
TGCTTAACCAACTGAGCCACCCAGGTGCCCTCCCCCCAAGATTATTTACTCTTTCAGAGTTAACTTGTTTAATTTTTTTCTTAATCTATTTTTTCCTCTTTCCTATTTTAACATTTTTAAAAAATATTTTATCTTATAAATAACTTTTTAAAAATCTTTTAAAATTTTCACCATTATAGTCATATTCTATCCCTTCATTGTATTTAACCTTATTTTTTGTATACGTATAGGTTTTCCTTTCTTTAAAATTTTGAGATACAGTTTCTTCTAAGAGATCAAAATATACCCTAAATCTAACGCCTGGCTTTATTCTCATCTCCAGCCTAATCACATCATTCCTCTTTTTATTTCTTTATTCCAACTTCTTACCAATTCCTTTTTTAGAATCCTTTCTAATCTTCATTTTTACACTGATATTCCACCCCTTCATCATGTTTACCTTTTGTATCTATATAAGTTTTTCTTCTTTAAAATTTTGGAGGTAGTTTCATTTAACAGACCAAAATACACCCAAAATCAAGTGTATGGCTCTGTTCTATTCAGCAGCCTGATGCGTGTGTGTGTGTGTGTGTGTGTGTGTGTGTGTCTGTGTGTAATATTTACATTTATTATTTATTTTTGTTTTTTCTCCTTTCTTCCCCCTCCCCCTGTTTTGGGTCTCTTCTAATTTAGTTAGTGCATATTTTTCTGAGGTCATGGCTACCCCTTTAGTATTTTGTTTCTCATCCATCTGTTCTTATCTGGATGAAATGACAAGGCAGAATAACTCACCTCAAGAAAAGGAACAAGGGGCAGTACCGATGGCTAGGGACCTAATCAATATGGACATTAGTAAGATGTCAGAACTATAATTCAGAATGACAATTATCAAGGTGCTAGCTAGGCTCGAAAAAAGTATGGAAGACACTGGAGAATCCCTTTCTGGAGAAATAAAATCCATTTCTGGAGAAATAAAAGAATGAAAATCTAACCAAATTGAAATAAAAAAAGTTATTAATGAGGTGCAATAAAAAATGAAGGCTCTTTACTGCTAGGATAAATGAGGCAGAAGAGAGAATTAATGATATAGAAGAACAAATGATGGGGAATAAAGAAGCTGAAGGAAAAGAGAGATAAACAACCCACTGGACCACAAAGGGAGAATTCGAGAGATAAAGGATACAGGAAGACAAAACAATATTACATAATTGGGATCCCAGAAGAAGAAGAAAGAGAGGGACAGAAAGTATATTGGAGCAAATTATAGCAGAGAATTTCTCTAATTTGGCAAAGGGAACAAGCATCAAAATCCAGGAAGCACAGAGAACCTCCCTCCAAAAAAATCAATAAAAATAGGGCACCTAGGTGACTCAGTCGGTTAACGACTGCCATCAGCTCAGGTCATGATCCTGGAGTCTCAGGAGCAAGTCCTGCATCGGGCTCCCTGCTCAGCAGAGAGTCTGCTTCTCCCTCTGATCCTCTACCCTCTCAAGCGCACTCTCTCTCCCTCTCCCTCTCTCTCTCTCATTCTCTCTCTCAAATAAATAAGGAAAATCTTTTTTAAAAATCAATAAAAATAGGTCAACACCCGGTCATCTAATAGTAAAAGTTACAAGTCTCAGTGACAAAGAGAAAATCCTGAAAGCAGCTCGGGATAGGAGGTCTATAACATACAACAGGTGGAAATATTAGATCAGCAGCAGACCTACCCACAGAGACCTGGCAAGCCAAAAAAGACTAGCATGATAGATACAGAGCACTAAATGAGAAAAGTATGCAGCTAAGAATACTATATCCAGCTAGGCTATCATTGAAAATAGAAGGAGAGATAAAAAGCTTCCAAGACAAACAAAAACTGAAAGAATTTGCAAACACCAAACCAGCCCTACAGGAAATATTGAAAAGGGTCCTCTAAGCAAAGAGAGAACCTAAAAGTAACAGACTGGAAAGGAACAGAGGCAATATACAGTAACGGTCACCTTACAGGCAACACAATGGCACTAAATTCATATCTTTCAATAGTTACCTCGAATGTAAATGGGCTAAATGCCCCAATCAAAAGGCACAGAGTATCAGTTGGACTAAAAACACACACACAAAAAAACCACACACACAAAAAAAACAAAACCCATCGATATTATCTGCAAGAAACTCATTTTAGACCCAAAGACACCTTCAGATATAAAGTGAGGGGGTGGAAAACAATTTACCATGCTCATGGACATCCTTATATCAGATAGATTAAATTTTGAGCCAAAGACTATAATAAGAGATATGGAAGGACACTTGAAGGGTCTGTCCAACAAGATCTAACAATTTTAAATATCTATGCCCCTAACAGGGGAGAAGTCAATTACATAAACCAATCAATAACAAAATCAAAGAAACACATCAACAATAATACAAGTAAAGTAGAGGATTTTAACACCCCCTCTCACTGAAATGGACAGATCATCTAAGCAAAAGATCAACAAGGAAATAAAGGCTTTAAATGACACACAGCACCAGATGGACATCACAGATGTATTCAGAACATTCCATCCCAAAGCAACAGAATACGCATCCTTCTCTAGTGCACATGGAACATTCTCCAGAACAGATCACATCCTGGGTCACAAATCAGGTCTCCAATGGTACCAACAGATCGCAATCATTCCCAGCGTATTCTCAGACCACAGTGCTTTGAAACCAGAACTCAACCAAGGAAGGTTGGAAAGAACTCAAATGCATGGAGGCTAAAGAGCACCCTACAAAAGAATGAATGGATCAACCAGGAAATTAAAGAAGAATTTTAAAAATTCATGGACACAAATGAAAATGAATACACAATTGTTCAACATCTTTGGGCCACAGCAATGGCCATACTGAGAGGAATATCCATGGCAATACAAGCCTTTCTCAAGAAACAAGAAAGGTCTCAAGTACACAACCTAACACTACACTTAAAGGAGCTGGAGAAACAACAGCAAAGAAAGCCTAAACCCTGCAGGAGAAGAGAAATAATAAAGATCAGAGCAAAAAATCAATGAAATAGAGACCAAAAGAACAGTAGGACAAATCAACAAAACTAGGAGCTGGTTCTTTGACAGAATTAATAAGACTGATAACCCCCTCGCCAGACTTATCAAAAAGAAAAGAGAAGGTACCCAAATTTATAAAATCAGGAATGAAAGAGGAGAGAGCACAACCAACACCAAAGAAACACAAACAGTTATAAGAACATATTATGAGAAACTATACACCAGCTCCTGGTACTTCCATCTGGAAGAAATGGATGCATTCCTAGAGACATACAAACTACCAAAACTGAACCAGAAAGAAATAGGAAACCTGAACAGACCCATAGCCAGTAAGGAGATTGAAGCAGTCATTAAAAATCTCCCAACAAACAAGAGCCCAGGGCCAAACGGCTTCCCAGGGGAATTCTACCAAACATTTAAAGAAGAATTAATACCTACTCTCCTGAAACTGTTCCAACAAATAGAAATGGAAGGAAAACTTCCAAACTCATTTTATGAGTCCAGCACTACCTGGACCCCAAAACCAGGCAAAAACCCCATCAAAAAGAAGAATTACAGACCAATATCCTTGATGAACACAGATGCAAAAACTCTTACCAAAATATTAGCTACTAGGATCCAACAGTCCATGAAAAGGATTATTCACCATAACTAACTGGGATTTATTCCTGGGCTGCAAGGTTGGTTCAACATCCACAAATCAATCAATGTGATACAATACATTAATAAAAGAAAGAACAAGAGCCATATGATACTCTCAACAGATGCTGAAAAAGCATTTGACAAAGTATGGCATCCTTTCTTGATCCAAACTCTTCTCAGTGTAGGGATAGAGGGTACATACCTCAATATTATAAAAGCCATCTATGAGAAACCCACCACGAATATCATTCTCAATGGGGAAAAACTGAGAACTTTTCCCCAAAGGTCAGTAACATGGCGGGGCTGTCCACTATCACCACTGCTATTCAACATGGTACTGGAAGTGCTAGCCTTAGCAATCAGATAACAAAAAGAAATAAGAAGGCACCCAAATTGGCAAAGAAGAAGTCAAACTCTCACTCTTTGCAGATGACATGATACTTTACGTGGAAAACCCAAAAGACTCCACCCCAAAGCTGCTAGAACTCATACAGGAATTCAGTAAATGTCAGTATATAAAATCAATGCACAGAAATAAGTTGCATTTCTATAACCCAACATCAAGACAGAAGAAAGAGAAATTAATGGTTGATCCCATTTACAATTGCACCCCAAACCATAAGATACCTAGGAATAAACCTATCCAAAGGGGCAAAGAATCTGTACTCAGAAAACTATAAAGTACTCATGAAAGAAACTGAGGAAGACACAGAGAAATGGAAAACATTCCATGCTCATGGACTGGATGAACAAATATTGTGAAAATGTTTATGCTTCCAAAAGCAATCTCCTCGTGTAATTAAATCCCTATCAAAATACCATCAATGTTTTCTAAAGAAATGGAATAAATAATCCTAAAATTTATATGGAACTAGAAAAGACCCTAAGTAGCCCAAGGAATGTTGAAAAAAGAAAACCAAAGCTGGTGAGGCATCACAATTCCAGACTTCAAGCTCTATTACAAAGCTGTCATCATCAAGACTGTACGGTTCTGGCACAAAAACAGATACATAGATCAATGGAACAGAACAGAGATCCCAGAAATGGACCCTCAATTTTATGGTCAACTAATCTTCAACAAAGCAGGAAAGCATGTCCAATGGAAAAAAAGACAGTCTCTTCAACAAATGGTATTGGGAAAATTGGACAGCCACGTGCAGAAGAATGAAACTGGACCACTTCCTTACACCACACACAAAAAACAGACTCAAAATGGATGAAAGACCTCAATGTGAGACAGAAATCCATCAAAATTCTTAAGAAGAACACAGGCAGCAACCTCTTCGACCTCCGTCACAGCAACTTCTTTCAAAGGCAAGGGAAAGAAGGAGAAAAATGAACTCCTGGGACTTCATCAAGATCAAAAGATTTTGCATAGCAAAGGAAACAGTCAGCAAAACTAAAGACAACCAACAGAATAGGAGCAGATATTTGCAAATGACATGTCAGATAAAGGGCTAGTATCCAAAATCAATAAAGAACTTCTCAAACTCAACACCCAAAGAACAAATAATCCAGTCAAGAAATGGGCAGAAGACATGAACAGACATTTGGCCAAGAGACACATGAAAAAGTGCTTAACATCACTCAGCATCAGCGAAATACAAATCAAAGCCACGGTGTGATACCACCTCACACCAGTCAGAATGGCTAAAATTAACAAGTCAGGAAACGACAAATGTTGGTGAGGATGCAGAGAAAGGGGAACCCTCCTACATTGTTGGTGGGAATGCACGCTGGTACAGCCACTCCGGAAAATAGTACAGAGGTGCCTCAAGAAGTTGAAAAGAGAGCTACCCTACAACCCAGCAATTGCACTACTGGGTATTTACCCAAAAGATACAAATGTAGTGATCCAAAGGGGCACATGCCCCCAAATGTTTATAGAGCAATGTCCACAATAGCCAGACTATGGAAATAACCTAGATGTCCATCAACAAATGAATGGATAAAGAAGATGAGGTATAGATATACAATGGAATACTATGCAGCCATCAAAAAACCCCAAACAAACGAAATCTTGCCATTTGCAACAACGTGGATGGAACTGCAGAGTACTATGTCAAGCGAAATAGGTCAATCAGAGAAAGACAGTTATAACATGATTCCTCTGATATGAGGAATTTGAGAGGCAGAGCGGGGAGGGGGGTCGTGGGGGGAAGAGAGGGAAAGAAATGAAACAAGATGGGACCAGGGAGGGAGACAAACCATAAGAAACTCTTAATCTCAGGAAACAAACTGAGGGTTGCTGGGGGGGTGGAGGGGGAGGGATAGGGTGGCTGGTTGATGGACATTGGGGAGGGTATGTGCTATGGTGAGTGCTGTGAATTGTGTAAGACTGACCTATGATTCACAGACCTGCACCCCTGAAGCAAATAATACATTATATTTTAATAAAAAATAAATAAATGAATAAATAAATACATATGTTTAAAAATTAGTAAATAAATAAATCAACTTTTAAAAAGTGTTAAATAAATCAGTGGAATAGAATAAATAATTTTTTAAAGATTTTTTAAAATTTATTTGATATAGAGAGAGAGATCACAAGCAGGCAAAGAGGCAGGCAGAGAGAGGGGAAGGCAGGCTCTTCACTGAGCGGAGAGCCCGATGTGGGACTCGATCCCAGGACCCTGAGATCATGACCTGAGCCGAAGGCAGAGGCTCAACCCTCGGACGAGCCGATCCAAATGGCTCAGCATTTGAAACATAAGAAAATAGGCTCAAAATCTGAAAATAGGAAATGAAAATTAAAGCTACGCTCATCAGTCTGGTAGAAAATGAGAAGAGATGTATTACCTGTCGCTCTGAGGCACGGGTATTCATATATTTCTGCTAAAAATGTGGTGTTTGGTCCCCTTTGGAAAGCTTGTTCAGCCATCGCTGGATCTTGAGGGACATTGCCCATATTTTTCTCATCAGGATCATTTGAGATTGCACACTCAGAAGTACATTTGTAATAGTTTTTCAAGCTCCTCACGTCACCCTCTCCTTCGAAGTCCTGTAATCGAAAGAAATGACTATGTATTATTTTCTGAATGTTTTGTGTTCTGCCTCCCTCAAATCTAAAGTGTACTTTCACATACTAAGTCTTCTCTGCCTCATTGTATATACAGCCTACAATATTATAAAGACTCTCCCCTCCCCCAAGATTCTTATAATTTCCAGTTTGCCAGTCAATTTTTCTTTGATGGTCAGAATTGATTCCAGAGTAGCCAGACGACTGGTCATTTCCTCCACGCCCTGGGAGATTAAATTGTTCAGCAAGTCAAAGCAATAATTGGAATAGATGCTTCTTCGAGGGCATTCCTTATCTGCCGATGCCCTTCACCAACCCTCCATAGGTGGATGGGGGCCAGAGAGCCCTCTTGGGGTGGGGAAGAAGCTGGTGGCTGCACCCTGCCGCCTAGCTCTCCTGCCGCCCTTGCCACCCTCCTGCAGGTCTCTGGTTAATTGCTGTGACATATTTATGGGCACTCTCTGAGAAAAGAGCAGGCGAGCCGGCCCACAGCATCCCAGCTCGGCAATCATCGCTGATTAAAAACTAGTTACAAAGCAATGAAGATGGAATCCTGCATTAACCAAATGACCCTGTCCATGGCCAAGCCCAGATAGATGGCAATGATTATGAGAGCATCACTTACAACGTCGGCAAACGTAAAGGGCTGTTTGAATTTCCAGAAGATTTACGGGGTAGTGACAGCATTTGGCTGGATGGGACTCAGGCTCTGCTTCCTGCCCAGATGTGCCTGTGTATTTATGGGTTCCTGTGCACTCATGGCCTCATCAGAGTGGTCTAAGTCTACTGAGCTTCTGGGAGAGTCTAAGCTGAATACTCTGGCTTGTGTAAAGTTGCAATTTATCATATTGCCAATTTTCAGAGGATCTGAATTAGCTCAGCTACACTTAATGCTGAAACTATCCTGAAGGTAATTTAATCTTTCTTTAATGATTCAGAAGGTGCTTTGAAGTCTTGCACTAATCAGAGTCATGGTTATGAATATCAGAACTTGATACTGGAGGAGTGTAAAAGTGCCCATAGAAGAATCAGGTGAGGGGATTATGAAAAAGAGTGCATGTGGACGTTACTGTGAGAGCTGTATGAGAAGAAGGGGCTCGTAAGCACGGGTGTGATAAGAAGTCTAACATGGGTGGGGCGCCTGGGTGGCTCAGTGGGTGAAAGCCTCTGCCTTCACCTCAGGTCTTGGTCTCAGGGTCCTGGGATCGAGGCCCGCATCGGGTTCTCTGCTCGGCAGGGAGCCTGCCTCCTCCTCTCTCTCTGCCTACTTGTGATCTCTCTCTCTGTCAAATAATAATCTTAAAAAAAAAAAAAAAAGAAGAAGAAGAAGAAGAAGAAGTCTAACATGGGTGAATGCTGATGTCCCACGCTGAATGAGGAAGTCAGCTTTTCTCCCTGGCCCCCTCTGCTCCTACACCTTCCAAGGAGAATTTGGCCTTCGCCAGTCTGGGACTCAGTCGCTCAAATTTCCAGTTCCTGGGAGAACTGTCCTGCCCAGGATAGGCCCAAGAGCCAAAGACAGGATCCCCTTTAATAGGTAGAAGAGAAATGAGCAGATATATAAGGTGGGTTGGGCAGAGGAACCACGGGATCTGGCCGGAGCTGTGTCAAGAAGGAGAAAGTACAGAACACCATGATTAGAAGTGTGTGAATGGGGGTACAAGCGTACATGCGTGCAAGTGTCTGTACACACGTGTATGTGTGTGAAATGTGGACAACAGCTCCCTCATTAAGTTGTTAAAAGATGGAGGAACCCACCATGCCCTTTCTGGTGAAAGAAAATTTAAATAGAATCACCATTTGGAGGTGCCACTGGTTGGGTATCCCAACTGCTGGTTTGGCTCAGGTGGTGATCTTGGGCTCTGCACGGGGCTCTGCACGGGGCTCCGCACGGGGCTCTGCGCTCAGCATGGAGTCTGTTGGGGATTCTCTCTCCCTCTTCCTCTGCCCCTCTTGCTCATGCTCTTGCTCTAAAATAAATAAATACAATCCTAAAAAAAAAGAAAAAGAAGAATCACCTTTTGGAATTTTTTGGAATACTTTAGGAAATATTTAAATTGCTTTTCAATAACTTTTGGCTATAGATGTTTCCTTGAATATATTCCCATGTGGAAACAGGGGCCAGAAATCAGGAGCAAGAAGGTCTGGTTTTTTAAGGCTTTATAGCAGGGCCATCGGGGACCAGAGGCTCTCCTCCCCATTCTGCAGAAGCCACAGCCCGCGGCGGAGTCAAGCAGACAGTTCCGGGCCGGGAACCACCGAGGCCATCACTTCTGCCCTTGCCCCTCAGTGACCCCAGCACTAGAGGAAAACGAGGTGCTCCAGGGCTGGGGCAGGTACAGGACAAGGGGTGAAGCTGGGCATCCAAACTGGGGGTGGCAAGCGGAGCTTAGAGCTATAACGCATGCGGCCAGTGTGGGCATCTGGGGTCAGGAGAAGACCGAGAGCTATAAATAATAGCCCTTAAGTACTTTCAAAAAACATCAGTAAAATGCTCAGTCTGGGTAAAAGACCCAGCTCTGCAGAATGGCAACACAGTTTTGCCAGAGGCCAAATCCTACCCCTGCTCCCCACCGGGCCTGACCCCAACACCTGCCATCTGCCCACGGGTCGGAGGCGTTGGGCCCACGGTGCGTACCAGACTGGACTGCAGATTACCGAGTTATTCACCAATTCGGAAAATCGAGTCATCGATGGCAACCGCCCTCGGTCAGTCTGCACGTACACGTCACCGGTGACCACACACGGGGAAGCATCTGCCCACTTCGTCATGCCCTCTAACACAGCCATTCCCAAATTTTTACACTCTCAAATACAGCACATTTTCTTCTAAATCACTGACACTACATCACTACCTTATATTAGAGACTGAGCATTTTACTGAAGCGTTTTTAAAGTACTTAAATTCTATTATTTATAGATTATCTTTCAGGCTAGTAAAGGGGGACATTACAACATATTTTTAGATAAAAGAGGGTTGGGTCTGATAGAGTTGAGAAACAGGCTACTACTCAAACCTTCTAGGAAGGCTTCTAGACCCTTCTGATACAGTCCCTTCCTGCAGCTCATCATCTCATCACCCATCATCCCTCCAGCATGGGACCCTGGACTCCAGTTACTAGAACCTAAACAGTGCCACGGAAACACAGCGCAGGTCCCCCTTGCTATCTCTGCAACTCATCGGACACCCACCCCACACTGCCCAAATGGTTTTGCCTAGCACATAACACCCACTATAGAAGGGGTTTGGCACCCGCCCATGCACAGTTTGGTGCGCGAACTCGCTTGGATAATAAATTGCCTTACCATGGGGGTCTGCACCACAGTGACATCCTCAGGTTGAGTCAGTCCTAGGAGGCTCAGGATAGAGGTGCCCCCTCTTCCTCTGGCCCTGGGCTGCCTTCCCCACCTGCCAGCATCACCTCCCCATGGCCATCCAGGCTTGTCAATTTGTTGTGGATGCAGGCCACCCTGTCCAAGGGGCCAATCTGACGCGATTAACATGTTTGCTAAAAATCTGCCTCCAAAGTAAACCATTTCATTAGCCCCGAATACATTGGTGGGGTAGTCAGCCACTGTGTGGCCACAATAGATGAGGTTGCTGGGCAGACCGTAGGGGCTCGACTGGGGAAAGACAGCTCGGCTCAGCCTGGCCGTCCAGCCTGGTGGTCCAGCCTGACGACAACTGGCAAACCCAGTGCAGACTTGGGGATGGAGGGGCGGGTGGGAAGGCTGAGAGAGAGTGGGGAGAAGACGATGGGAGAGGAGTCCAAAGGCCCCAGGACCTTGGAGCCCAGCTTCCCCCGGGGAGCACAGATGAGCCTGCTAATCTACCAAGTAGGATGAGAAAGCAATTTCTGGAACCCACCTGTTGGTCGCAACCACTTGCCAGTTTCATTTCAAACTTGCAACAAAGGAGCTACTTGCCTGAAAATCAGTTGGAGGTTTCTTCTGTGGTGGGGACATTTGTAGCAGAAGGGCAACTAAGCCACACTGTTAGAGGAAGTGCATGAAAGAATGGACTTGGGGAAAGCTGAGCAGATAAATCTAGCTTCTCTAAGGGGCTTTATTTTTTTTTTTAAGATTTTATTTATTTGACAGAGAGACAGTGAGAGAAGGAACACAAGCAGGGAGAGTGGCAGAGGGAGTGTGATGTGGGGCTCGACCCCAGGATCCTGGGATTATATCCTAAGCCGAAGGCAGATGCTTAACCAACTGAGCCACCCAGGTGCCCTTTCTCCAAGGGGCTTTAGATCACATCATGCGGTATTGTCCTCAGTTCTGTCAAAGACTAGGCATGGAACAATCCCCTGTCACCAAGAACTGCAACAAAGACCACACCTAAAAGAAAGAAAGGGTGTGTGCGAATAGGTAAATTCAGTAACTTCCCAAAATTGGTCATTGGATGACTTGGTTCTGGGGAGTACTGATGTGAGGATGAGTTAACACAGGGCTTTGCTGAAGGGCTGCCAATGAGGGGATCCAGATCTCTCTTGAGGACTTAAAACCCTCAATGGTTGCAGAGACACATCAGTTAGCTGTGAAAGCACAGAACAAAGAGAGTCTCAGGGCCACAGTTCGTCTCCTTGGAAGAAGAAGTCTTAAACTTGAAGTGTCACAGCCATAGGCAGGACGCTGCAAGGTGGGAGTGGAGGCAGGGCTCTTGAGCTCACGGGTGTCTAGTATTCTTGTCCTACGCTCACATCTTCCTTCCTGGGAGACAGGTGCATCAACCTTTCTTACTGAAGCAGTTCAACATTTGCTCCATCCAGCTCCCCTTGTTCTGATTAAACCATGTCGAGAAACCTTCATGTTATAATCTGGCCTCCCAGGTGGTCCTAGGTGAGGTCAGCGAGCTCATTCTCCAGAACGGTCTTTCCATTTGTGTGTTCAGTGTGTAAGCAGAGAGGGCTGCACTCTCAGGGTGCTGATGGGACCAAGTGTGGGCTCCTGCGAGTGCACGGGAGGGAATTCCACAAGGCAGCACATGCTTGGGGGATGACAGGAAATTCTGGAAACAATCCACAAGGCAATGCCTCCATTCAGGAAAGCATCCCACCCACTCCCCCACCCCCTGACATCCCCTCTCTCGGAGTGCTGTGCTCACTTCCACCCCTGCGCTTGGGGTTTACACATCCCTTTCCTGCTTAGCCTCGAGCCAAATACCATGACTTGTTCGTGTTTGTGTCCCCAGCACCCGGACCCCTGCAAGCCTCTGGTTCATGATAGGCACCAATAAAAATGTATGCAGTGACTGGACGAATGGACCATTTGGCCTTAGCTCAGGCCTGCCCCCTCTGAAGCATCTTCTAAGGCCTTCAGGGTCTGCTGATGGCTTTCAGAATTCCTGTGCCCCGCCCCTTGGTTTCGTGGGGGAGGGGCGGGGGGGGAGATCTTCCATCTTCCAGTCTCTTCTATCCTATATCCTGCACCACACGGGCCTCAGGACCAGCCACTCCTGGGGGAAAACCCAGCTTTGTGACCTTGGGCAAGTTATTCAACCTCTCTGCACCGCAGTTGCTCCTTCCGTGAAATAGGAATTGTGCTGCTAATGATAATCGAGATAGGGTGGGCTTTTCTATAGCCCATTGGGGTGAAGAAGAAGGGGTAGGGGAAGGGAAACATTTTTCTGAACCCTCTACTGAATGGTCCCAAGACAATTCCTCCTGCTCCCCACCCCTCTGCACCCTCCCTCCGACCTCTACTCCTGATGCTTGCAAAGAAATCAAAGCGCCCTTTATTTGTTTCCCTTCTCCCCCTCCCGCCTCCCTGGAGTCTCCAAGGTGAGCCAACTTGGCCCGACAGCTTTGGAGTTTGTCTTCTGTTCATGGAGGGGACTGGCACCTCCATCTGGAGCATGAAGCAGACGTGAGCTCTGCACAAAGAAGATCTGTCCCCACAACCCTGCCCTCCCTCTCCCTCCCACCCACACAGCAGCTGGCTTCCAGGGGAATCAAATGACAGCCAGACTCCAGGGAACCAAGCTGGCTGGCGAGACCGACCAATTCCGTGAAGTGATCCATAGTGACAGAGAAGGCTTGGAAGGCTTCGGGCCTGGGAGCCCAGCAGGGCACCAGTTAACCCATAAAGGGACAGACAGTCTAGGGGACAGTGTTCTGCTCCTCTGCTTCAATGAGCACTGTCAATTGTCACCTGATTCGCTGCTCTTACCTTCTGGAAGCTGCAAATTACCTTCTGTTGTTGTCTTTCTGTGCACAAGGTGGCTTCTGCCCTCTCAGGGCCGTTCTTGACCCTGCTGGCCCATGGCCTCCATTCTGGGTGCCTGCTCACCTGCCCATGCCTCCCACTTAACCCCTTGCAGTCTCCTAAAACATGCCACGCAGTGCCTGGGCTGTGTCCTGTGGCTCCTGTAGCTTCTTCCACCTGACTTCCTCAGCTCACCCAGCTCAGCTCTGGGTCACTGCCCCCAGGCAGGCCTCCTAGGAGGAATGGATGAAGTGCCCCTCTCCTGGGCTCCCACAACCCCTGGGCCCTCTGCCGCAACAGTAGTCACCCCAGAGTAGTGGTCCTGCTTCCCTATCTGAGCTCCTGGGGCTCCTCTTGTCTCCTATTCCTTAATCTCAAGCTCCTAGCACAGAGCCTGGGCTCCTTTTGCTTCCTTTTAAACTCTACTTTTAATAGGTGCTCCACAAATTCATGTTGAATTTAACTGAATTTGGAAGAAGGTTCATTTTTCCCTCCCAAACAAATCTTACAGGATTGGATTACACTGGAATTTATATATTGGCTAATCATGCATACACACTTTGGTTTGGTTTTTAGTTGTTTTGTTTTTTCTTTTTAGTAACAGCTTTCTTGAAATATAATTTATATACCATGCATTTCGCTCGAAGTCAGTTGTTTTTCGTAACTTCACAGCGTTGTGCAGTTATCTCTGTGACCAATTTTAGAACAATTCCGTCTCAGTAGATTGGTCTGTTTGGACATTTCCCATAAATAGATTCGTATAATATATGGTCCTTGGTGACTGGCTGCTTTCACTTAGCATCATGTTTTCAAGGTTCGTTCATGGTCTAGTGTGTCCTCTGTTCCTTCTTATGACCAAATGGTATCCCATTGTATGTATGCACGACGCTTTATTTATCCATTCATCTGTTGATAGGCATCTGGGTTACTTCCACTTATGGGCCATTATGAACAGCTTGCTGGTTTTGAACACTAGAGACACTTTTTATTTTAAAATAATTTCAAACTTACAAAAACGTATTTTGCAAGGAGAGTACAAAGAACTTTCTCTGTTGAGAGAGAATAGGTGGCTGACATGATGTCCCAGCAGCACTGCCCCCCTCCCCCCGTATATCCACACACACCGACAACACGCAAGTGTGTCTTTCCCACATAGTGACCCTCTCCTCCACAATCCCAATACAGCCATCACAGTCAGGAAAAGAACACTGATTCATTCCCAGCAGACAACCCAAATTTCACCAGTGGCCCCAATAATGTCCTTCATTGCAAAAGCCGCAATCTAGGGTCATATATTACATTTGATCATCAGGTCTCATTCGTCCCCCTCAAGCTAGGACAGTTCCTCATGCTGACTTCCATGACCCGGACACTCGGGAAGCTTACGGGCAAGTGATTTTACACAGTCCCTTCAATTTCAGGTTTCTTTCTTTCTTTCTTTCTTTCTTTCTTTTTTTTTTTTAAGATTTTATTTATTTATTTGACAGAGAGAAACACAATGAGAGAGGGAACACAAGCAGGGGGAGTGAGAGAGGGAGAAGCAGGCCTCCCGCTGAGCAGGGAGCCCAAAGTGGGACTCGATCCCGGGCCTCCAGGATCATGACCTGAGTCGAAGGCAGTCGCTTAACCAACTGAGCCACCCAGGCGCCCCAAGTAAGTATTTTCAATTTGAGTTTTCTGATGATTCCTGCGATTCGTTTCAGCCGGTGCCTTTGTCCATGAAAGCATCACACTAAGTGGCGCTATGTCCCCATCGCAGCCTATCAAGGGCTATGCAGTTTCTCTTTGGCCTCTTGGCAGGGATGCCGGCTTTAATCACTTCATTCCTTTGGATCAGCCAGGTTATTCCACGGTAAATTTACTCATTTTTCCTTGTAATTAGTCAATATTTTGGATGGAAGCTAATTTGAGACTATGTACATATCCACTTCTCATCAAACTTGCACTCCGTAAGCTTGGCACCCAACTAATGTCTCTTGGCTGACATCATTACGCCTGTGAAGATAGCCAAGTGGGGATTTTCAAATCCCATCTTCTTTTCTATATTTCTTTCTTGCTTTTTTCCTTTCTTTCTCCTTCCTTCCTTCCATGCCTTCCTTCCTTCTTTCTTTCAGATTTTATTTATTTTTTTGACAGAGAGAGACACACACACACAGCAGGACAGGGAACACAAACAGGGGGAGTGAGAGACAGAGAAGCATGCTCCCCGCTGAGCGGAGAGTCAGACATGGGGCTGGATCTCAGGACCCTGGGATCATGACCTGAGCCAAAGGCAGACGCTTAGCTGACTGAGCCACCCAGGCGCCAATATCATTATTTATTTTTATACTCAAAATTTCCCTGATTTGTGCTCCAGTGGTAGCCCCTCAAGTTGGCCCACTGTGTCTCTCAGGCGCACCCTTGCTGGTTTTTGAGCAACTTTCTTATTTTTTGACACAAGATATTCTTGGCTCATCGTCTACTGTCTGGGCCCCCGCCCAAGAATCACCCATATCTCCAGGGAGTTCTGGCTCCTCTGTCGTGGAGAAGGGTGTTGAGAAATCATGATGGGCACTAGGCCTGCTCATTAGGATCAAGATATTGCTTCTCTTAGGTCCTTTCAACAGACAGTGCTAAAGAACACACACACACACACACACACACACACACACACTATGCCAACATGTACATGTATTTATATACATTCACATCCACATTTACATCTATATTTATATCCATATCTATCTAGATATTGAAAAACATGAATCCACACAAACATCCATAATTCTAGTCTAATACCACACTTAATTCTCATTTTCCCTTCTTCCATATTCATAACTCCCTTCTGACGGGGTCCCATGATTACCCTCTTCAACCTGTTTTCTTATTGAACGCAGCCATGTGTGTAAGCAGCACCTCTGTGGACACCTGCCTGGGCACCCTCCTTCCCCTGCCGTGGCTTTTAAATCCTTCATGAGGTCACTGCTGTCCTCTGTTCATCCCACATAGGTGCCCTCTTTGACCCCGTCAGGCCCCACTGCACTATACCCTACCTCCCCTCTGCCCCAGGATGCCCCCTCCATGTGAACACTCTCCCTCACCCTCATTAGACTCTAGCCCCCATCCTGGGCCATCATGGCCACTCCCGCCCAGCCCAGCCTCTGAAAACCCACCACTCACCAATGCAGACACTCCTCACCAGGCCTCTCGCCCCCTATGCCAATTCTTCCTCCTGCTTGGGCTCCCACACCTCACCCTGGGCTGCTGCCCCCTGCCCCCCCCTCCCCAGGGACACCATTCTTACCTGCTCTGCCTCTGACATCCTGGGCTGGACTGATGCCACCGATGCATTGACCCGACCCCCCACAGTCACCTACCTTGCTTATTGAAAACCCTCGAATAATGGTTCTGTAGGCTTTGCACACATGGGATTTTGCTGACTGCATTCCCACAGTGTCCTTCAATATGTTTTTCCTTCTCTTGCAAAAGATATTGATAGTTAGGTATAGAGGTTTGAGAAAATCCAGGTCCAGGTTTTTTTTGGCAATGACACCTCATAGTGTTCTTCCCCTCCCTAGCTCGTGATATCAAGTTGTCCACAATTTCATTAAAGGCTGCAAAATGATGTTATCCTAATTCTCTATCTCACTCGTCATATGAAGAGCTACTCATCAACCGTTTCTTTATCCTGTGGTTCATATAGGAAAAGTAGGTAAATGCTTGAATCTTTCTCATTTGCCAGTTTTCAAAATGTATCCATAACTTCTTTCAAAAGTGATCACTGGGTGGCTTTTATTTTTTTTCTTTTCAAGACATATTATGAACTCTCCGCTTGAAAGATATCTTAAATTTTTTCCCAATTGTCAAGGAGTAAGGTCAGCAGTGGGACAGATGGCATTGTATAGAGTGACCACATGCCCAAATATGGTACATTTCAATCCATTGCAGTTATTATTTTGTTGATGATCAAACTGACCCATCTTTGGCCAGTAGGGATCTTTTCAAGTTTTTGTTAACTAGTCATTAATAGTTCAAGTTGTTGTTAATTTTGACATAACAAATTTTCCAGGGTCATCTTCCACATTTTGTGCCCAAGAACTAGAATCCGCCATTTCTTCATAAATCATGGATCCCCGTGGCGCCTGGGTGATTCAGTCGGTTAAACACCTGCCTTTGGCTCAGGTCATGATCCTGGGGGCAGGGCCCGGGGGCAGGGCATTTCAAGGCAAGTTGCTTAAACTTCCTGAGCCTTGGTTTCTTCATCTAGAAAAAATATTCCTTCATGCATTCATCTTTGGGATTCAGGGATGGCCCCCAGTGCTGGGTTTGTCGTACAGTGGAGGATCCACCAGAGGGGCTCTCTTTCCCTTCCCTGGCAGGAGGGGCCGGAGTACCCCCCATACGCGACTCCTATACCCTTCCTTCTCTGAAGGTGCAGAGGCGGTATTTCCAAGCAGCGTAAGGCTTCACAGAAGAAGAGCGCTAAGACAGAAGGAAGCAAAGGTCCAATGTGCCTGCATAGGAACGAGGGGTAAGAGTAGGAAAGAGCGAGGGGTAAGAGTGCCTTTGGAATTGGATTCGGTCACCTGCACGGTTTCCACTGGAAGCAGACCCGGTCTCTTGCTGCAAAACTGATTCTGGAGCGGAAGATACAGGGAGCCCAGCTCTAGCGACCAGATAGCTAATTCACCGCATGACTTTGGGCAGGTCCTTTCTCTCAATCTAGAACTGTTTTTTCTAACTCCAGGACATCCCCAGCGCTCCCTGTGGCCCCTATCCAGTCCAAGCGTGAACACCAGGAAACCGGAGCTATACACCTTTAAGGCCCTCATCCCACCCTTCCTGATCGAGTGCGCATGCCTGCTGCGCTGCTGTTCCCGGTCCTAGGCCCACCCCTTGCCCTGGTGTGGGGACTGAAGGCACGTTGCTATCACAAGATGTGTTTATTTGAATAAGAAGGTCAGGGAGTTAAATAGTTGGTATTCCTGTCGTATAGAGTCGTTTGCACAGTGTCACTAATAATTAAAGGGGGTTTTGACTAATCTAGTTGCTCTTCCTAAATATACTCTGCTCAAGAAACTCATCAAAGCAGCAAAGTAATCTTTGAGGTTATTAATCTCCTCTGCTTCACAGCTGGGGCAAATTTATTTGCTTGAATTAGCATGTAATAAACTTATAATAAAGCTGCCAGAGCCCCAGCTTGGTAGAGAGTGGCTCTATGTAATGGGTGGTTATATCTAGGGAATGACGTGTGGGTCCCAAGGCCACCAATGCAGGTCTGGGGATGCTGGGGACTGTCCCCAGAGACCGTGCAGACAGGGGACTCCAAGATGGGGCTGAAGGAAGCTTTGCAGACCGCTCCACCCTCCTCTTGTCCACCCCGCCCCACTGCCAAAGGGAGTAAGCTGAGGCTCAGATGAAGGAAGGTGCACCTGCAGCCACATGGAAGGCACAGTGGAGGCAGGTTGAGGACTCAGGTGGGAGCCATGGCTTCCCCGCCCCCACCACCTCATTTTTGGTGTTCCTCATGGGCAGGGGCCACCCTTCCACCCCAGAACTCTGTGTCCCCGACCTCCCTGCTATCTGCCCCTTCTTCCTGCCTCTTCCCTACACCACAGCCCCACCAAGACCTGTCTGCCTTCCTTACTTCATTTTCCAAGGTCAGGCTGCCTTCTGTGGTGCCTAGAAGCCTCTATGGAGTTTGTCCTTCCTGCACCCTGGGGCCGCAGCCAGCAGCGGGCAGTCTCAAATGGGCGCCTGAGAGTCTTTCACATCCCCTTGTCCTCTGTCCTCTCTTTCCTCTGCTTTCCCCAGGGGAAACAGTTCCACTGGTCTTTGCTCCTTGAGGTTGAAGCTGGGGAGATATTCTCCCAGCTCCCAGGGACACTCTGGTCCTTGAGAGGAGCAGCTACAAGACAACTTACTTTTCTGGTGCTAACACTGACCACCTCACACAACATTCCTTTCATGGATTGCACCAAAAATAACCTACCCCTCCCATGAGGTGGGGAAAAAAGGATAAAGAGGACAGGGAACCCCATTCTACCACATACATAGTGGAGCTCCTCATCCCCCATCTCCCATCCCCCCATTTCTTCATCTCCATCGTCCATCTCTTAGTCCCCAATCTCATCCCCTC
>PITA01004880.1:0-117681 GCA_004023965.1 Spilogale gracilis | reverse complement strand
TATATACAATGGAATACTATGCCTCCATCAGAAAGGATGAATATCCAACTTTTGTAGCAACATGGACTGGACTGGAAGAGATTATGCTGAGTGAAATAAGCCAAGAAGAGAAAGTCAAGTATCGCATGGTTTCACTTACTTGCGGTGCATGAGGGGCAAACTGGAGGACAGTGGGAGAAGGAAAGCAAATGGGAACTAGAGTAATCTAGGGAAGGAAACGAAACAACAGAGACTTTGAACACAGAAACAAACTGAGGGACTGGAGGGAGGGGGGTGGAAGGATGGGAGAGCCTGGTGTGGTGGGTACTGGGGACACCTAAAGCGTGGAGCACTGGGTGTGGGGAATGGGGAATGAATCTTGAAACACTGGAAAAAAAAATTTTAGTAACAATAAAAAAAAAAAAAGAAAACACAACTTTTTAAAAGACTGGGAAGTTGATGATAGCAATATAAAGAAATAAATTTAACATTAGGCAAACATAAGCAATAAAATGAACTAAAATTGTTTTAGGATTCAAAATTTCAGTTTCTTTCAAACCAAGATCTCTAAGCATATAAAATCTCATGTAAATCAGTACTAATTTACTTTGCCAACTGGGTTTGTTTACTTTAGGGTATTTTACAATATTCTTCCTCATGTTTCCACTTACCAAAAAAGCTAATTATCTTTAAATTAAGGCCTATATGACAGCTTATTTTGCAGTAAATTCATGAAAACAAATTTGTGTTTTCTCATGGCAATGCCATGAGATATGGAAATATCATAATATTGTGGTTAGATACCACTACATGTTCCTATAAGATGTAAAACTTTGTCTTTCCTGACTCTACAGCACTGAAAAAACTTAATTGTGATCCGTAAAATCTAGAACCACTCTGAATACATTATGTGTACTCAATAAAGATTCCTTGGCTCATTTGAAATTTCCTGGACTGCTCCTTTTGTTTCCCACAGAACCTTGTTGAAACACCGTAACTGAATATGTTCATCTGTTCCTCAGCCATCTGAGGACCCTCTGAGGCAGTGGCACCATGAAAAAGCTCCTGGTCAGGAATTGTCTGTGGGACTGTAAATGAATACTAGATCCTTTGGCCTTAGGTCTTGGCACTGCAAATGTCAGCCAGGTGACCCACAAAAGTGGTTGTATACCCTCTTACTGTATCATCCAGTACAAACCTTTTTGTGTTCTGCCTAAATGATAGTTTTGTGTCCAAAGCTATTATGTTTGATGTTCAGTGGCCAGTATTACTGGTCACGTTTCATGATGGCTAACCTCTAAGTTTTCTTCCTAGTGAAGTGTTTTTCCTACTTGATCAATTCACTCATATTCTCTCCTTAGCTACTTTACTTTCGACATCTGCAGAAATACACATATAGACCCATATATTTTATGTGTAAATATCTATCATCTATTTATCAGCATAGAGAAAGATGATAACAAGGAACGTGTAAATATGGCATAGCACAACTGCTCATTAAATCCTGTATCTTTCAACTACCTATAGGAGATTTTTTCTTTTTTTGCCTCTTATATACCTGTTACTTTATATTTAGGAAAAAAAATCTGTGGAGGGGAGAATGAGGAGTTTTTATTTCATGGGTACAGAATTCCATTTTGCAAGATAAAAAGAGTGCTACGAATAGATATGATGATGATAGCACAACAATGTGAATGTACTAAAGCCACACTTAAAAATGGGTAAGTGGTAAATTTTATGTTAAATGTATTTTATCACAATTTTTGTAAAAAGGTCTATTTACCAATCTGCTCTAGTCAAGTGTTTCTTCTATTACAGAAAATGTGTTTCAAATTTAAGTAACCATTTTCAAAAATTTAATGCTTCACCATGAACAGATTAACAACAATACAATGTAAATGGGCCTCTAATCTGAATTTATTTTCTTTATCTGAGATTTTGCAACTGGCTGTTTAAGCTGAGGAATAGTTTCTGGTTTCCCAAATATGTATTTAGTGGTACTACTTTGGTATTACCAATCTTAATCAGGTTCATGCTCTTCTGTCTTTTGGGGACTCACTTCCCTGTTGACTTCCTTCTTATAAAAGTCATTCTCATCTTCCAAGATTCAGGTAAAGGGTTCCTTCTGCCTTTAAGCCTCGTGGAATTCAGATAGCTCCAAATAATAGCAGATTTCTCTATAAACCCAGGATGCTACACACATGTCACCACAAATAATTTATCTACTTTGTCTATCTTTCATTACCCAGTCACAGTACAGCTTTGTCAGCAGACAGTTCTATTGGAAAGCACAGTCTCTGTGTTATTTTTCCATCTATGTCTTTTAACCTCTTGCTAAAGCATTTTACATGCAATAGACACACAAATATCAATATTGATAACTTTAGTACCTTTTTTAAGATACTACCTTAGAAAGTTTAAAGAGACAAACGTCATGGCAATACAGAAACTTGAAGAACAAAGTAACAATAAATTGGCTCTGTCCTACCTAAAACCGTTTTTTAAATTACTGGTTAAATGTTAAGTTATAAAATAATCATTTTATTGAAATGAAGGCTTAGTCAATTTTAGAGAACTAAATGATATATTTATTAAATTTAGCACAGTTCTTAATTGAAGGAAAATTTTATAATCATGGGTGGTGCTATAAAATACAACCCTCCAAAACTTGGTTAGGCCGTATCATAAATAAGTGGATTTATTTTGGCTCGGGATGTTTGTTCTCTGCTGCTACTATTCTGTGTTGCTTAACTTCCAGCTTTGCATGGATATAATAAGCTGGTTTTGTTAGAAAGTCAGATTTTAAAGGCAGTAACTGTTGGAAATTTGGTGGTGTCTGTGGAAACCAATGTATATGACTGGCATAAATGTTGTTAATGAGAATGTCTGTGAAAAGTTGACATTTGGTATGATTTTGTGGCTTGGCATTAACAGAATTTTGTCCCATTCTACTATTTCATGCTTATCATTTGCAATTTGTAAAAATAATAATCACAGCATGCTTTTCCCTACTTCCCTTTTTTTGTGGCAACAGAAGAGTATACCCATTCCTTCTGTCATGCCCTCTAGGCAAGAAGGCCTGGAACAGAATTCTTTAGGTTTTTTTGTTAGTAGAATATAAATTGGATACTTCTTTCCCACACATTTAGATATATGATTAGAAGCCAATTTTAACCAAAAAATTTAGGTAGGATATTGCCATATATTTAAACTTTTTAAATAGTACTTACTGTAATAATTGCAGTGTATTTGCTTGGTGTAGGAGTTTAAAGTTACAGAAGGGCATTTAATGAAAAGTATCCCTCCCACTTAAGTGTCATCCAAATACCTAGTTCCTCTGGATAGCAACCAAGTATCAGTTTCCTGTGTAACTTCCTAAAGATATTCATATACAAATAAACAAAACGTGTTTAGTCTCATTTTGCCCTTTTGTTCATATTAATTATAGCATCCTCTACACATATCCACTTAATTTTTTAAATGATTTTCCATTTAAATATAAAAGGATCACCTCAATTATTTTTTTCTTTCCCATAACTCTTCTTAAACTAAGGATTGTATCAGGCATACATAAGTCATGCATACATGTGCATATACATAATATATATGTATATATATTAAATGCATATTAAAGAGATGTAGAATAGTAAAATGACCACTCAGATAGCTACCTCATGGCTTTATATAGAACATTACCAATAAACTTAAAGTCCATTTGCAAAATTCTCCAATCAAATTTACTTTTTCATCATCCAGAGATTTTTTTTTAAGATTATTTATTTATTTGGGGGCATCTGGGTGGCTCAAGGGTTAAGCTTCTGCCTTCGGCTCAGGTCATGATCTCAGGGTCCTGGGATCGAGTCCCACATCCGGCTCTCTGCTCAGCAGGGAGCCTGTTCCCCCTCTTTCTCTGCCTGCCTATCTGCCTATTTGTGATCTCTCTCTGTGTCAAATAAATAAATAAAATCTTTAAAAAAATCTTTTTTTTTAAATATTTTATTTATTTATTTGACAGAGTGAGAGAGAGAGTACAAGCAGGGAGAGTAGGAGAGGGAGAAGCAAGCTCCCCACTGAGCAGAGAGCCTGATGTAGGACTCTATCCCAGGACCTTGAGATCATGATCTGAGCCAAAAGCAGACACTTAACCAACTGAGCCACCTAGTTGCCCTAGAGTTTGTTTGTTTGTTTTTTTAACTAAGCTTTATATTTACCACTTTCTTACTTTAAATCATTTACCAGAGATAATGTATATGTATGTATGTATAA
Source organism: Spilogale gracilis (assembly GCA_004023965.1). NCBI lineage: Eukaryota > Metazoa > Chordata > Mammalia > Carnivora > Mephitidae > Spilogale > Spilogale gracilis. The sequence continues at coordinate 113,436 of PITA01004880.1, read as the reverse complement.
ATATATATATGATTACTTATTTTCACATTGTGTTTGAGCAATTAAAAAAAAGAAATCATACTACATATATTTTTCTACAACATACTTTTTACATCAAATGTGTGATTCACCTATGCTAATGCACATAATGATAACTCATTAATTTTCATCATTGCATAGGAATGCATATAGGATTATTCATGCTTCTATTATAAGTTGTATGAATTATTTCCATATTTTTTCTATTATAAATAATAGTTCTATTAACTTTCTTGCATATATCTCCTGCATATGAGGTAGCATTTCTCTACAAAGTGCACCTAATGGTGGAATTGTTGAGTTATGGGTATGAGAACCATCAACTTTACAAGATGATACTGAATTGTTTCCCAAAGTCCTCATATGGACTTACACTGCCACCACTACTTTTCTACATTCTCACCATACTTTTTAGTCTTTGCAAATCTCACTTAATTTGCATGTCATTTAGTTTTCTTTTGTATTATTACAAATTAGGTTAGGAACATTTTCACAGATGTCTTGGCCTTTGATTTATTTTTCCTCTTCTCAGAACTATATGTTCATTTGATATAACCATAGAAAAGAGTATAAAATGTGTGGACAAAATTTAAAGAATAATTAATTATAAAGCAAAAAATTAAAAATTAAAAATAAATTAAAAATAAATTTTTAGGGAGCGCCTGGGTGGCTCAGTTGGCTAAGCGACTGCCTTCAGCTTAGGTCATGATCCTGGAGATCCGGGATGGAGTCCCACATGGGGCTCCCTGCTCAGCAGGAAGCCTGCTTCTCCCTCTCTCACTACCCCTGCTTGTGTTCCCTCTCTGGCTGTGTTTCTCTCTGTCAAATAAATAAAATCTTAAATAAAATAAAATAAATTTTTAGAAAGAATAATTATAAAGTGGAATCTTGTATAAATACAAGTTAGGTAAAATTCAAAACATTTAACATTCCAGAAGTGCCTTCATGTCCATTTTCAGTCTTTCTTTATTCATCCTGCCACAGGTAACCATTGTCCTCATTTTTTATGTTAATAATTTTCTTGCTATTGTTTGTCATTTTATCACTCATATATGTATTTCTGGTCAGTAAAGTTTAGTTGTGTCTATGCATCTTATATAAATGAAACCATGCCATATGAAGCTTTTCTGTATTGTTTTCCATTTTACCCACTTGTAAGGGTTTTTGTTTTGTTTTGTTTTGTTTAAAGATTTTATTTATTTATTTAACACAGAGATGACAAGTAGGCAGAGGCAGGCAGAGAGAGAGAGGAGGAAGCAGGATCCCTGCTGAGCAGAGAGCACAATGTGGGCCTCAATCCCAGGACCCTGAGATCATGACCTGAGCTGAAGGCAGAGGCTTTAACCCACTGAGCCACCCAGGCGCCCCCACTTGTAAACGTTTTTGCATGGAACTCCAACTAATTCCTATTTAATGCTGTATAGGATTCTACAAAAGAAACAGCACATTTCATTTCTCCATTCCACTTTTTTGGACATTTTGGTTATTTCTAACTTTAGCTATTTCAATCCTATATGAACATTCCTATATTTCCTGGAGCACAAACAAAAGAGATTACCTCAAACATTACATAATGGAGCAGAATTGATGGGTCATAGGGTATGTCTATATTCAACTCATTTAGATGATGCCAAATTGTTTTTGAAAGTGATTTTATCAAAATTATACTTCCACCAGCAGTTTGCAACAATTCCTAGTTAGTTGGTTGGTTAGTTAGTTAGTTAGTTCAGCTAGCCAATATATAATACATTATTAGTTTCTGATGAAGTGTTCAGAGACTCATTAGTTGTGTATAACAGCCAGTGCTCATCACAACACATGCCATCCTTAATACCCATCACCTGGTTACCTCATCCACCCACCACCCTCCCTTCCATGACCCTGTTTGTTTCCTAGAGTCCAGAGTCTCTCATGATTTGTTTCCCTCTCTGATTTCTTCCCATTCAGCTTCCCGCCCTTCCCCTATGGATCCCTGTGCTATTTCTTATGTTCCATGTGTAAGTGAAACCATATTACTTCAAGCCTCTACCAATTCTTGATTCAGTCTGTTTTCTTTTGTTTTGCTTTGTTTTGTTTTCCAACCAGTCTGGTAGGTGTGTAATGACATATCACTGCAGTTTCCTTTTTTTTTTTTTTTAATTTTATTTATTTATTTGACAGAGAGAAACACAGCTAGAGAGGGAACACAAGCAGGGAGAGTGAGAGAGGGAGAAGCACACCTCTCGCCGAGCAGGGATCCCAATGTGGGGCCTGATTCTGGGACTTTGGGATCATGACCTGAGCCCAAGATAGTTGTCTAACCAACTGAGCTACCCAGGCGCCCCTGCAGTTTCCATTTTTATATCTCTTTTCCACACTATTTTTAAAAATTATTTTTATGAATTATTTGTATTTTCTTTTGCAAAATGTCATTTTGAGTTAACTTTTTACTGACCAATGTAGGAATTATTTGAATAGTTAGGTATGAATTCTTTGAAGTTTTATGTGTTGTAAATATCTTCTCGCACTCAGTAACTTATTTTTTCACTTTCATTATGATCTCTTTTGATATATAAAAGTTTTTTTATTTCCATGTAGTATAATTTATCAATATTTTTGTTTATATTTATTTTTAATTTGTGTTTATTTTTTAAAATCCTTATTTGGGGCACCTGGGTGGCTCAGTTGGTTAAGCGACTACCTTCGACTCAGGTCATGATCTCAGAGACCCGGGATCGAGTCCCACATCGGGCTCCCTGCTCAGTGGGAAGCCTGCTTCTCCCTCTGTCACTCCCCCTCTTGTGTTCCCTCTCTCGCTGTGTTTCTCGCTGTCAAATAAAAAAAAATCTTTAAAAAAAATAAAATCCTTATTTGTCTTGAAGTTTTCAAGTAATTGACCTATACTAACATAAAATTGGCTTTCACATTCCATCTAGAATTTATTTTTGTTTGTGGTTTGAGGTAGGGATCAAATTTCATTCTTTTCCATTTGTATACCTAATCATATGAGTGTTTTTTATTTAAAAGCCCATTTGATCCCCAATAATTTTCCATCTACTTTTGTTACATACACGTGTCTATATTGTATATTGTAGGTCTATAGTATAGGTCTTGTTTGCATGCTTTCTTTCCATTTCAGTAGTCTATTTCTTGCACGTTTTAGCTTTACTATTTAATAAAAAGCATGCTGACACCCATTAAGGTAAAGTCTCCCACTTTATTCTTCTTAGAGTATGTTATGTCTATCTTTGGACTTTCTCACTTCCATAAATTAATTAAAAATTTTTTTAATTTTTTTTTTTTATTTGTGAAACAGACAGAGAGTGAGCAGGGGCAGAAGGACGGGGACAAGCAGACTCTATGCCTAGGCATGGAGGTCCGTGCAGATCTTGGTCCCGTGATCCTGAGATCATGACTTGAGCCAAAACCAAATTGGGTCAGACATGTAACCAACTAAGCCATCCAGGTACCCCATTAATTGATACTTTACAACATTAAGTAATCCATATATAAACATGTTATATTATGTTGAATTTCTCCATAAGTTTTCATATTTTTGTTCTGTGGGGATTTTATTTCTACTTTAAATTCTATTCTTTTTAAAATTAAGTACTGCTTTTCAGGACAACTGACAGTTTTAGGTTGACACTATTTAAAGTAACCTTTTTAACTTCTCTCTTTAATTCAAATGACTTTTTAGGGGATATATTGATTTTCTTTGTTGGTGATGATATCATCTATAAAAAATGATAGGTATTTTTTCATTATTTTTAAAATAATTTGCCCTTTTGTTTTTCTTACTTTGCTGGCTAGAATACCAAGGTATAAACAGAATGTAAATGATAAAGTGGTTCTCCTTTCCTTGTTCTTGATTTTAAAAGGAATGCTTTTAATATTTTACCATCAAATTTGAGGTTGCTATACATTTCAGTAGGTACCTCAAATTAAATTTTTCAAATCCTTTTTTATACCTAATTTCCTAAAAGGTTTTTTTTTTAACATAAATTGATTTTAAGTAGTGTTGAAAGTTTTTTCTGCATTGAGATGATCAGGTAGATGATCACATTGTTTTCTTCTGTAATCTATTAAATCAATTCATTTTCAGGATATATCCAAGTTGCTCATAAGTTAACCTCAAGAGGAGGTTCCCTCTCCTCTTTTTCTTTTCCCTTTGCTAAGGTACAATATCAACCCAGACTACATTCAAATATACTCTTTGCTTGAGGTCTTTGAAATGTGACTGTTAGTTTGAATTTAGGTCACATATCTCAATGGGAGCTACCTTGTGATTGCATTTTCTAAGAGGTGATATTCTTTGAATCACAACCATGGTCAATATAGACATGTTTTCTATGTTTACATGGTCTTCCTATCCTGTACCCAACATTTTTATTAAGGTTGTAGCTTTTTGGGGTCCCATTTTTATGAGAGGAATCTCTGATTCAACTTCCCACAATGCACCAGTCTGGCCTTTTTTCTTGTCTTACATGGCTTTTTTTTTTTTTTTAGATTGTATTTATTTATTTGATAGAGACACAAGAGAGAGAGCACAAGCAGGGGGAGTGAGAGAGAGAGAAGCGGGCTTCCTGCTGAAAAAGGAGCCCGATGCAGGGCTCGATCCCAGGACCCTGGGATCTTGACCTGAGCCCAAGGCAGATGCTTAAGCCACCTAGCCACCTCAAATAGCAAGTTCTTTAGGCAACCACCTAGTTTTAGCACCTGCTTAGCTCTCAGTTTGTGCTTTAGCTTCATTATGACTTCTAAGGCATTTCCATATTTTATTGCAAATTTAGCCAAGTATCTGAAATTTTTTAATGTTAATACATTATGTTAAGTTGCCTTATAGCAGATGGGTTTTCTTGGTTATAGGAAATGAAAATCACTTTTTTATATGGTCACAAGGAATTCAATTGTATGTATATCATATCATCTGTGGAGCCACATAATTTTTATTTCCAGTGTTTATGACAACAATGCTATCAAAGTCATTTGACAAAATAGGAGTATATAAGTAAAAAGTTTTGAAATTACAGGGATAAAGGATTATACAGGTTCGCACTGTAATATATGTTGCCAAATTGCTTTCCTTAGAAGGTGTACTCATTATATTTCCCTCACATTGTATGAGATAACCTGTTTCTGTTCACCCTGACAAGAATATCTGTTATCAAACTTTGATCTTTGCTGGTGTCATAGAGATAAAAAATGGCATAAGAGTTTTGGTTTAATTCGCAATTTTCATATTTTTAGTGAAAATGAAACATCTTTACATATGTTTACGAGCCACTCATAACTCTTTTGCAAATTTTATGTTCATATTTGTAGTTATACTCTTTGCTCCCTTTCTGTTGGATTGCTGATCATTTTCAAGTTGATCTGTACTTAAGCTCATGGTCTGTGATATGAATTGGCAATGTTGTTTTTCTCTTTTTGGTCTTTTGGCTTTACTTTGTTGTTGTTGTTACTGCGGAGAAGTGTTTTAATAAGATAAAAAATTTGCCTCTGGGGGTGCCTGGGTGGCTCAGTCATTAGGCGTCTGCCTTCGGCTTGGGTCATAATCCCAGGGTCCTGGGATCAAGCCCTGCATTGGGCTTCTTGCTCAGTGGGAGGCCTGCTTGTCTCTCTCCCACTCTCCCTGCTTGTGTTCCCTCTCTCCCTGTGTCTCTCTCTGTCAAATAAATAAATAGAAACATGCCTCTGGATCATACACCAGTATTGGGAAAGCCTTCTAACTTAGGGTATTATGAATTGGCACTTTTATGAATTGGCACTTTCAGCATTAGTTACCTTTTCTCTTTAATCAGGTTTATTGTTACTTTTGTCCCTTTCCTAAAACTCAAAATACACAGGTTCGGGATATCTATGGCTATTTCCCTCATTTCTTATGTATCTGCTTTTTCTGACTACCATCTCTAATTTTAGGGTCCTGAATAAGATGCACTCTCATGCCACTGCACTTCATTTCTCTGATCTTTAAGTACACCACAGCATTCCTGGAGCAGTTGGTAGTTCTTCTAATGGCATGGTTTATCTGAGTTAGAAGGAAAAAATGAACACAGTTTCCTCAGGAGTCTAAGCATTATTGATAAATATTCTGTGAACTGAGAAAGAATCTGGTATAGAAAGCATCAACAAGAGGACAGTAAAAGTCCCCTCCCATTCAACATGATTGAAGGAGAGAGGCAATTGGGATAGGACAGTTAATCAAAAAAGTTAAAAAGAAAGCTGTCATTTAAAAGATATCATTTAGATCTTAAATTATATATTTATTTATAATTAAACAAGATTTTGGCTCCTCACCAAGCACTTTCATTTGGACATTACTTCATTGATCCAAACTTAGTCATCTTATTGTAGATCTCATACTTGTACAACAGTATTGACATTTCCCTATTTAGTCAAAAGTGTGTGTGTGTGTGTGTGTGTGTGTGTGTGTTTTAAACACTTTTAGTGTAAAGCTCTTCTAGAATTTTCAACTACAACTAATTTTCAACTAATCATTTGTTTCTTATTTAAAAGAATTTTAGAATTTATTTTATGCATGTCTTAGAGAATGCTCACTAGTTATAATCATATAAGGTTATGTAGACCTCTATTCATGTGAAATATAGTAAGAATATAGAATGATGGTTAATTCAGTGGCTTGGTTAAGTAGAATTAAATTAAGTACACTTCATTGCTTCTGCCATGGAAAATGACGGCTGACTAAGTAAGTTGGTTAGGTGGAGTTAGACAGTTTAAACTGTACCTGCCATTTTTACATTCCTTAGAAATGACAGACATATTGAATGGATAAAGAAGATGTGGTACATATATACAATGGAATACTATGCCTCTGTCAGAAAGGATGAATATCCAACTTTTATAGCAATATGGACTGGACTGGAAGAGATTATGCTGAGTGAAATAAGCCAAGTAGAGAAAGTTAAGTATCACATGGTTTCACTTACTTGCGGTGCATGAGGGGTAACCTGGAGAACAGTGGGAGAAGGAAAGTAAATGGGAAGTAGGGTAATCCAGGGAGAGAAACAAAACAACAGAGACTTTGGACACAGAAACAAACTGAGGGACTTGGAGGGAGGGGGTGGGAGGATGGGAGAGCCTGGTGATGGGTACTGGGGGCACCTATTGCGTGGAGCACTGGGTGTGGGGAATGGGGAATGAATCTTGGAACACTGGAAAAAAATTTAACAATAAAAAAAAAGAAATGATAGACATATTTTCAAATCTTTATTTTATTTTATTTATTTATTTGAGAGAGAGAGAGTGAGTGAAAGAAAGCGCATGAGAGGGGAAAAGGTCAGAGGGAGAAGCAGACTCCCCATGGACCTGGGAGCCTGATGTGGGACTAGATTCTGGGACTCCAGGATCATGACCTGAGCTAAAGGCAATGGCTTAACCAATTGAGACACCCAGATGCCCCTCAAAACTTTTCCTGATTTTGGGGTAAAGACTGTAACAATGTAGTTAAATATCTAATCATGTTCTGGAAACTGAATTTATGACCACATTGGCCAAAAAAATCGAGAAAATAATATATTTTTCCTATTACATAATTGGTACTATCTGATTTAAGATGAGTTTTTCTAAAATATTTTCTTGTCTTTAGAAGACTTTTAGCTACAGGCAGCTTACAAAGTTGTCAGCACAAAGGCTCAATATACTTCATGAGATACACCACACTCCATTTGGTTTTGGTGTCACCTAAAAATCTGAGAAAACACAACCTCAAGGACACATAGACAGTTGTTGTCCACTGGTTCCACTGAAATCAGTATACTAGAGAACAGGTGCCATTTAATATCCATAAATATCATTTGTCATTATCAGAACTATCAATTACTGAGCCTACAGAGTATGTCTCTCACTGTATGCTTTGTATGTTAGATGCTTTTAAGGACATTGAAGAGTGTGAATTATTGTTCACATTTTGCAGATGGGGAAAATCTCAGTTAGGTATCATTTTCTGAAAGGCAGACGCTTCACATGTGTGAGAACAGGATTAATAATGGTTTTGTCTAATTCTTATTCAGTACAAACTTTTTCATCAACATACCTTTTTAGCTAAAGTAACAGAAATCATCTTGAATCAAATTAAAAAATAAGAATTAATGAATAGTATATAAGTTCATCTCATGAATCAGGCAGAGTAAACAGTCAGACTTTTGGAAGGAACTAAGATAGCAGTTCGAAAGTCAGCAGAAACCCAATATGTCTCATGTCTTTTTTGCATTCTTTCACTCATTCTCATACCATCTACAGCCCCTCTCCCTCTTCTTCCTGGAACCTTATGAGTTTGGCAGCTTTGGTTCTAGCCACGGACAGGAAAGACCTCTGATTCTCACTTTCTGATTCCCTGCAAGGAGAATCTAAATCTGATTGGCCTAGTTTGTGACATGTCGGGGGTTCAGAATTAATAAATCAGTGACGGTCGGAGGAAGGTTATATATTACTAATGTAAATAGAAGGAGCGTCTTGGGGTGCCTGGGTGGCTCAGTTGGTTAAGTGACTGCCTTCGGCTCAGGTCATGATCCTGGAGACCCGGGATCGAGCCCCGCATCGGGCTCTCTGCTCAGCCAGAAGCCTGCTTCTCCCTCTCTCACTCCCCCTGCTTGTGTTCCCTCTCTGGCTGTGTTTCTCTCTGTCAGATAAATAAGTAAAAAAGAATCTTAAAAAAAGAAAAAGAAGGAGCATCTTATCCCGGCAAAGATGGAAGCAATTCTCATAAAAGAAGTACACCAAAGACTGCTAGTAGCTCACCAAAATCTGCATTTTCTTTTTAGAACACAGACTACAGGGGCACCTGGGTGGCTCAGTTGGTTAAGCGACTGCCTTAGGTTCAGGTCATGATCCTGGAGACCCGGGATCGAGTCCCACATGGGGCTCCCTGCTCGGCAGGAAGCCTGCTTCTCCCTCTCTTACTCCCCCTGCTCGTGTTCCCCCTCTGGCTGTGTTTCTCTCTGTCAAATAAATAAAATCTTTAAAAAAAAAAAGAACACAGACTACACGTGTCAGTCTGTTTTACAGTTAGTTATAGTTATAGCAAAATGACAGAGTTTTTGTCATAAAATGTGACCGAAAATGGAGTGTGCCATTTCCAGGGGTAGGCTCTTATAAAACTCATTTATGTGTTCCCCTTATTACACAGAGGCCTTGGAAGCCGTATTTCTAAGTTGGCAGAACTTCTGCCACCTGGATTTCTACGCAACCAGGTGGAGTAGTGCTGTTTTTCCAAACTTCCCAAACTACTCAGTACTATTACTTGGAAGGTAAAAAAACTTTCAGTATATTTGAGTAATACTGTTTGGAGTCTAATTTTTTTTTTTTTTTTTTTTAGATTTTATTCATTTATCTGAGAAAAAGAAAGAGAAGCATGGGTGAGGGGAGGGGCAAAGGGAGAAGACGACTCCCCACTGGGCAAGGAGACAAAAGTGAGGCTCCTGGGATTATGACCTGCACCAGAGACAGACATTTAACCTACTGAGCCAACAAGACACCCCAGGGTCTAACTTTTATACCAGCAACTACATCTCTTCTAAGTCATACCAAAGAGAAGTCTAATGGGCTGAGAAAACATCCCACGAGACATTTTCTATACATCTCAAAACTGTGGAGAGTGAAACAGAAATCACAGAACTGTAAATGAACTATAACAATAGAATTTCCTTGAAGTCACCTATTTAATTTCGAATACTTCTTTTAGCATATCTATAAAATGACTTTGTATATACAACATCATTTACTCTGATTGTAGCTAAAATCCTGATATTATCCACTGCTTAGATTCATTTTGCTTGGTTTATCTTAATCAAATATTGAGGGGGTAGAGTCTACTTGTTTTCCTTTTTTTCTTTAGGACATACTTTCTAAAGCAACTAATTGTCAGAATATATATGAGACTGTTCCAAAAGATTAAGTGTATAGTACATAATGCTATGCTTAACAATAGAAAATTCCAAGTTTAATTCAGGACAGCCATTGTCCCAAAGGAGATTACTATGTAATTGAACAAAAGAGACACAGAGCACTACAATGATTAAATAGCAATATAAAATTTTTTAAATGCCAAACACAAATCTTTTCTTCATGCATTCAGTTTTAAAAAGGTACCATCTTCCTTTTTTAGGTTAGTGTATTAATATATAACTATACATTAGAAATGTCTGGAGGATTAGACTCTCAAATATTAATAGTGGTTATATGAAAGGATTACAAGTGATATTTAATGGTCTGTTTATTTTTATTCTACTTTCTTCTTTAACAAATGCATATTATGTATCCAGAAAAATTCTAATGGAAAAACCTGTAGGCAAAGAGGGAAATTCTGCCTATGAGTTAATTCTAAAATATTTTAAAAAGAGAGGTCAAGGAAAATGTCAAGTGGCAAGCTGTGTTTATTTTGTAATAAAGAGAAGAGGTAAAGGGAGATAAGAAGGAAATTAATGGAACAACCACACCTAAGAACTCCTCAAATATTAGAACAAAGACTACACTCTGTAAGAAGTTACTATATTCATGAATACATATTAAGACTTTTAATACTAGGTTAACTTAAAAAAGACTATTTTTTTTGGAGCTGAGTTTCTCTTTTTATAAGTCAGGTGGATCTTTTGTATATTATTCTGGCCCAGGAGAGGGCAGACCACCACACATAAAGAAATTTAACTTGACATTGTAAAGAAATAATGCCTATGGCCTGACTAAATTCCTACAAAAGGAAATGGCAACTCATCTTCAAAATATGTGTTGTGCTTTCCTCTTAGTTATTTCCATTCCCATTTGTAACCATCTTCAGACACAAATGTTGCTTTCTGAATAAATTATTACTGTAATAACTTTGGTACCATGATTATTCTTCCTGAAGGTTTATACTTATTCTTAGATTAGATCTTTTCCACTTAGTAGTAAACCCCTTTAAAATGAAAGTTTGCTATTCTTTTAAGGAAAATAAACAAAAAGTAAAAATACTTTAGGGGCGCCTGGGTGGCTCAGTTGGCTAAGCGACTGCCTTCGGCTCAGGTCATGATCCCGGAGACCCGGAATCGAGTCCCACATGGGGCTTCCTGCTCGGCAGGAGCCTGCTTCTCCCTCTCTCACTCCCCCTGCTAGTGTTCCCTCTCTCGCTGTGTTTCTGTCAAATAAATAAAATCTTAAAAAAAAGAAAGAAAGAAAGAAAGAAGGAAGGAAGGAAGGAAGGAAGGAAGGAAGGAAGGAAGGAAGGAAAGAAAGAAGAAAGAAAGAAAGAAAGAAAGAAAGAAAGAAAGAAAGAAAGAAAGAAAGAAAGAAAGAAAGAAAAATACTTTAGGGGTGCCTGGGTGACTCAGTTGTTGAGACCTGCCTTTAGCCTAGGTCATGATCCCAGGGTCCTGGGATCCAGCCCCCTATCAGGCTCCCTGCCCAGTGGGAAACCTGCTTCTCCCTCTCCCATTTCCCCTGCTTGTGTTCCCTCTCTTGCTGTCTCGCTGTCAAATTAAAAAAAAGAAGAAAGAAAAGAAACTCTTAAAAAGAAAGAAAAGAAAAAATACTTTAGACATAATCTGGTCCTATATATTTTTTAAAGGTTATATTTATTTATTTGACAGAGAGAGAGATCACAAGTAGGCAGAGAGGCAGCAGAGAGAGAGGAGGAAGCAGGCTCCCCCGCTGAGCAGAAGAGCCCAATGCAGGCCTCAATCCCAGGACCTTGAGATCATGATCTGAGCCAAAGGCAGAGGCTTTAACCCACTGAGCCACCCCAGCACCCTGGTTTTTCTTAAGTAAGCAGAGATATGAATACCAAAGTAGTTTACTTAAAAGAGAGACATGAAAGCATGAACATAATTCGGCAGAAAAGTCTACTGAAACTAAATTCCTCAAAGAGAAAAGTTAAGCCTATTTCCAAACTATTTTATATTATTAAATATGTTTTAACATTTGACCATCTATTTCTTTCAAAATATTTAACAGATAAATTATTACCATGATAGATTTTTTGACTATCAATTGAATTTATTAAATATACCACAGAAGACAACTTGAATATATGATAAAATGGTTCAGTAAGTATATCCTGTTATATATTGGGTGCTTCACTAAGATTCCCTAAGAATTCATCATAATCTATTGTGCCCTTTTGTCATCTGGTTTAAATTGTGTTTGAGGCCAAACCCTAAAATACAAAATGTCAGGTTGATATTCCAAATAAGTTCAAGGTTTTAAAAGTTATCCAAAAAGTTATTTACCTTTGCTTTTCTCATTCTCTGTTTAATGAACTGATGTTAAAATGATCTGCCATTATTAAGGTAAGGGCTTAAGAATTACAAATGAATTGCAAATTGGCATAGAACTAAAACCTGCAATTAATGGACTAGCTTCCAGGATTTTTATTTTTCTGAGGTTTTATTTTATTATCTAGTCTTCTGTCAGAGAACACTTAATTAGTAATTGAACAAATTACTCCAAAGATTTTAGGATGTATTATTATAAATAATTTTCAAAAAAGTGTAAAGAAACAAGTTAATAATCTCATAAATCCCAAAGAGATTATAAATGTACTGATGTTTTTGGTCGGGCCAAAATAATGCTTTCAGTCAGTAATTATATTGACCAAAACTATTGCTCTCCAAAAATTGGATATAAATTATTTTCATTCACTATACTCTAATATTGTTACTTATATCTCATATTATATTAGACAGTTTTTTATAATATCTCTTGTCCCCATGATCTCACTCTTGAAAAACAAACATTTCTAGTTCTGAGATGGGAATTTTTAAAATAAACAAGATTAACTTTGAACTTCAAATAAGAAAATAAGCCTTAGTTTAACTATTCTCCACCTTTGGGTGTGGTTCAGAAGTCAAAGAAAAGTAGCTTAGAACTCTTGATTTATGATCCGTTTGTTTGACTTTTGGTGACTTATTTAAAACATAAAACGAATCTTTTCATTATCTTTTCCTGAGTTTGATAACTCTAATAATAAAAAGAGGGGTATGGTATAATACTAAGGTTCTCTGAACACGCCCTCAGAAATGGAAAGCAAAGAAAACTAAATCTGGTTGTGAAAGATTTATAGCTCATGAATATAACAGTATAAAATGTTTGCTTCCTATACTTATTCATGTATTTGGGAGCTAGATGGTTTTCCCACTGTCATGGTTCCACCTGTCTAGAATTTTGATTTTCCTGCCATCTATGAGCAAACAGTTATACCATTTTAAATCTTGAAGGAATCTTGAAGTTCCCCTCACCCATTTTGTAGATAGAAAACTAATATCCTGGAAGAGCACATAATTTCACTCTGTGGCTAGAATCAAGAATTTTTCACATTAAAATCATAGTCATAAAAATCATAAAACTCACTCATTTGTTTAGTAATAAAGGGTTTAAGAAAGCTCATTGTGAGTACTGTCACAAGGGCAACTGTTCAGTCCATAGGTGAACAGAAATGGTTATACACCCCATTAGCCATCTAGTTGCCCTCAGGTCCTACAAATGACCAATCACATTCCCAGAGCCTGATATAGACCTTGTTTCCTGATGAAAGAGAAGCTTTGAGTCTTACCATTGAGAGAATTGTGGGGAAGGGTCATGCTCAACTCCCTGTATTAGAAGTTCTACGCCAGTGTTGTCCAAAAGAAATATAGTCTAAGTTAAGAATAGAATTTTAAATCTCCAAGCTGTTATAAAGTTAAAAAAAAGATAAAAACACATTTTAAATGTTTTATTTAACCCAACATATCCAAAACATTATTGTTTCAACGTTCAATCATTATAATAAATTATTGAAATATTTTACATTAGTTTTCCCTATTGTCTTCTAAACCTAAAGTGTATTTTATACTCACTGCTCATCTCAGTTCAGACTAGCAGGTAGTATATTGGACATTTTGACACTATTCCCCTTTCACTTACCCGCACAGGCTCCAAATAAAAAGAAATGAATAAGTAATTATGAACAATTTCGCAGATCAAGAACAGTTTTAACATGATAAATACAAGTAGGTTGATGCTCAGATTTTAGGTCATTAGAGTAAGATGGTTAAGTGTGCCTGAGTTCCAAAGCTAGACTGCTTAGGTTTAAAATCTCCTTACTTTGTACTCAATCACATATCATTAGGCATATTTGTTAACTTATTTTGCTTCAGTTTCCTCCTCTGTAAAACAGCAGAAATAGAATATTACCAACCTCACAGGGTAGTTGGAGGATTAAGTAAGTCAACATGCCTAAGCACACAAAAGAGCGCTGGAAGATGTATTGGCAGTTGTTAGTGTTGTTATTGATTATTGTTTTTATTATGAGTTCTCCAGAACAATGATTTTTAAAATATACTTCTTAGACCATTAGCATCAGCATCACCTGCAGACTGGTTAAAAATGCAGAATTACTGAGTAAGAATCTTTATTTTATTAATCTTCCCAGATGGATTTATAAGCCCATTAAAATATAAGAAATGTCCTAGAGATTAAGCAGAGAAATTATAAAAATGAAAAATGTGACACCTGGGAATTACAATTTATATTATAATTTACAAGGAGAAAAACTGGTATCTTAGGGTTCTCTAAGAACTGATAGGAGAGATGATAGATAATAGATAGATGATTGATGATAGATAGATAGATAGATGATAGATAGATAATAGATACAGATAGGGAGAAAGATAGGATGTATATATTTAGAGAAAGAGTATGTACATGAGAAAGAATATATACCTATTATATCTATCCATCTATCATTATATATAGAAAGATTTATTAATTATAAGGTATTAATTTATGCAATTATAGAGGTTAAGAAGTCACATACTCTGCCTTTTACAGTCTGGAGACCCAGGTAAGCCAGTGGTGCAGTTTGAAGGGCTGAAAGCTAAATAGTGTAGCTACTAGTCCAGATCTGAAGGCCTGAGAACCAGGAGTGCCAAGGGCAGATTGTCCCAGTTCAAACAGTTAATCAGAGAGAGACAGATGCGGACAGCCTTACAGAGACAGAACAACATATCCTCCCTTCTTCCACCTTTTTGTTTATTCAGACACTCCCACACTGAGGAGATCAATTCAATCAATTCAAATGCTGATATTTTCCAGAAACACCATCAGGGACACATCCAAAAATAATTAACCAGTTATCTGGGCGTCCCTTGACCTGGTCAAGTTGACACATAAATTAATTTTCACATTCAGAAACATTAAAAGCAAGTAGGGAGCTGTAAAAATATCAAAGTATCAAAAGGAAATTTGTCATAGGGATGAAGTAAAAACCTAAAGAATTCTAGCTATGACCATCAACATCAATTTAATTAACTTTAATTTTAATGATTCATCACCACCAGTAAGACTAGTTCACTGTGGCAGAAGAAATAAGAAAAATGAAAGGTAGAAAGAGAAGTCTCATGTCAGTCTTACTATGTCTCATAGCCCCAGTTGGCAAACAGCTCATATTTGCCAAACAGTTAGTTAGAGCCTCTTAAAGGCCCAGTGAAGATGTTAAAGCAGGTGATTTCCCTTTCTTGGGTAAATTGAGAGACTAGAGAAATCATAGACTTTCTGCATTACAGAGAATTAAATGGGAGAGCTAAAATTGGCCTAACTAAAATGTTCTCAATCAGATCTTCATACCACATAAATGCCTGTAGAATAATAATATTACTAGTTGTGATAATAACAGCAGCTAACATTGCTAGGTTCCAGTTACTTCAGGATTTGGCATATGTTACTCACTTAATTATCATAACAACCCTTTCAGGCAGGTGTTATTTTATACATGAAGAAAGAGATACACAGTTAGGGTAAGTTATTTGCCCAAGGTCCTAAAGCTAAGTCACTGAATCCAGCTCAAATTCAGGCAGTCTGGCTCCTGAAACTATATTTTTAACCACTCTGTCACACTGCCTACTTGACTTACTAGTTGGAGGACTATAGAAGACCTAACTGGCCAACAAGGAGCTGAATAATCAATTTCCAAACAGTCCCTAATTCTACAAAATATGTTAGGATTTCTTTTAACCCAAAAATATTTTTAACACCTAGCTTGTTCAAAACACATCTTCTAGGTAAAATAACTATTTGGTAAATTAGCTGTTAAAGTTATGTAGAAAACTGAATTTAGATTCAATTCAAGAGAGTGATTCTTTTTTTAAGAAAAAAAATATTTCTTTATTTTAGAGGGGGAGGGGGAGCAGAGGGAGAGAGACAATCAGGCTCTCCACTGAGCCTGGAGCCCTATGCAGGGCTCGATGCCAGGATCATGACCTGAGCCAAAATCAAGAGTTGGAGGCTCAATCCAGGAGACCCAAGAACGTGAATCTTTTAAAAAATATAGAGGACTGGGGTGCCTGGGTGGCTCAGTCATTAAGCAGCTGCATTTGGCTCAGGTCATGATTCCCGAGTCCCAGGATTGAGACCCGCTTCGGGCTCCCTGCTCGGCAGGAAGCCTGCTTCTCCCTCTCTCACTCCCCCAGCCTCTCTGGCTGTGTTTCTCTCTGTCAAATAAATAAATAAAATCTTTTTAAAAAGGTATTAGAGGATTGACTAAAACGGTTCAACCTATTTCAAATAACTAATAATATTTTCTTGTTTTAAGGGTTAAATGTAGTGGGGATGAGTAGTGAGAAAAATTAACTTAACCAGTGGGTTTTCAGATATATTCTGATATATGTTCTGATATATTCAGTTCAGTAACTTCAAGACCAAATAGATTATTAAAATCTAAACTCAGTTTTGTGTACTTAATCTATTACTTTTTATTCTCTGTCCCTACCTCTTTGCTGGTGATTGGAAGAAATTTATGTTATGTCCAGGGCCTCCCTGTTAGAAGAAGGAGTTTACAGCCCTCTTGTGATTGCCCCAGATGACCTTGGAGGCCACAGTGTGGCTAATGCCCAAATCCTAGTCCTTTTATGAGCCCTGTGTATTTGCTTGTTTTTTCAGAGGCTCCACTGAATCTTTCCGTGAGGTGTCTGATACTTCTTCCTCTCCCTTATTCCTCAGTTTATGGCCCACCCCATAGACTCTTACTGTCAGGTATTCTCACTTGTCCTATGGAAAGCTGTTTTGTGGTACCTGCAAGACAGTTGAAGCTCCAGCTTCCTTGGGCACTCTTAACGCAAAGGATCTCATAAATCTATGTCACTCCAGTCCATGGCCCTGTAGATTGACTTCAGGAGCTTTGCTACCTCTTCTCTATCCTACTTCTCTGGAACCTATAAAATGAGCACCAAAGTCTAACTCTGGGCTAAACCACTTTCAGATAACAAAATCATTCATCCCGATAGAGTGGTAGAACAAATCCTGACCATAATTGTATAGAAAACAGAGAAACAGTGCATTCATTAACCATACTTTATGAGTGAAGGACAAAGGAAATAATAGTTATGTGTTCTTGAGCTCTGCCAACTTCCAAATTTTTGCTCTTTCCTTCTGGTAGCTCTCCCTTTTAGTATAGTTGCCATAGAAGCACTACTGTGTTTTAGCAAAATTTTATCCTGAAGTCTAAAGTCTTTTGTTCTTTGCCTTGAACTGTTTTCAGAGAAAACCTACAATAGAATCATGAACCCCAGGGGATCAGGAAAAGATTTTTTTTTAATATATTATTTATTTGACAGAGAGAAACACAGCTAGAGAGGTAACACAAGCAGGGGGAGTGAAAGAGGGAGAAGCAGGCCTCCCACTGAAAAGGGAGCCTAATGCAGGGCTCAATCCCGGGACTCTGGGATCATGACCTGAGCTGAAGGCAGATGCTTAATGACTGAGCTACACAGATGCCCCAGATCAGGAAAAGATTTTAATAATGTTCACTTTCTCCCATTATAGAAAATACTCAAATCATAAAGAAACAAAAGTCTAGAAATTTAAATATAAATTAAGAGAAATGATTTTTAGTCTTCAGTAATAAACACTGAATTACTAGTTATAAATACCAATTAGTAAAGACTTACACTATGCCAAGTGCAAAATGCTTTATTCTGCTGATTAAGAATACCAGTTATAAAATTTGAGAAATAAAACTAATACTTATTCTAATCTAATCTAATGAAGCCTAATCTGGCAGTTGCTCTAATCTCCTGTTTCACAGAGATCTGGAAAGAGAGGATAGAAGAAGTTATAAAGCCAAGCACCTACTATCAACAACTTCAGAGATCATTGTTGCTATCCCCATTTTATAGATGAGGCTTCTGAGGTTACTACTAATACTACTAGAAGTAGTATTCTTGCTCAAAATTGTATGAAAAGTAGAATATTTTGAATTGTGACAGTAATTAAAAATATCTTGATATTGGCTTATATGAAAGATACCATGGCATTCATACAAATTCAGTTTCATGTAAAAAGGAATATGAGCTTTTCAGTACAGTTACCCACGTTAGGTGACTATTGTTAAAAAGTAGTGTTAGATCCAGCTACTCAGGTATATCCAAGGTCATATGCTGTCAAAGGTCAATACCAAAGAAGGTGAATTCTAAATAAAAATGGGAAGAAGCCAAACTGGATGAGTTTCACAAAGAAACCACACAGATTCTCTTGGTGCCAAGATACTTGGCAGCCTTCTCTGGCGAGACTGCATCTCACTCCAATTTCTCTCACTTCATCCAACAACATGTAGCCTTATAAATGCCTGAGCAAATGTCTGAGCATTACATTATGAATTTTAAGTCAGCTCATGAAATCTGAGCAGAGATTATCTTGAAATAATAGAATGGCATTCAGGCCTTTCCAGGTCTAACTGTACACTATAAGCTAAGTCTCCCAGAATTAGTGGTGGCCAGTCTTAGAAGTAGAGGAAAAAAAAAAAAAAAAAAAAAAAGAGAAGGGTAAGAGCAGAGAAGGATGGAAAAGAAGGAAGGAAAGGGGGAGAGAGAGAGAAGTTGTTGGCTCTGCCTATCTAGTCATGGTCCGGGGAGAGAATATTTTCCAAGCCAATTGAACTGTAGTCTGTTTACAGTAATATCTCCTGTGAAGACTGATTCCTTGTCAGAAGAAAAAAAGTTAATAACCTGTCTTTCATAATTAGCTCAAGTGGTGAGAATAAGCAAGTAAGACAATGCCCTGCCCTGAAATCCTGTGTACATTATAGATATAGTTCTGATTAAATTAATTATATCCTGGTTTATATACCTCAGGCTCTAGCTATAGTAGATAATCAGTTCTTTTGACCAAGCTAAATCTGGGAGAGTGATAAGAACCTTTATCACAATTAGTTTCAAGGCTGAAATTAGGACCATTTCTTTTCTCTTTCAAACTCATGATGCTCATCCACCAATGGTTCCTCTTTTCTTTTTTTTTTTATTCAAGGACCCCTTTGAAAATCTGATGAAAAGTGAAAGTATGCATATGCCTAGGCATGAAAAACAATGGCTCTTATTTCAAGAATTTAAACTTGTAGTTTATCCACAGACTCTCAGGAGCTCTCATCCTCAAGAGACTTGCCATCTGATTCAGTAAAAGATAATCACAAAATCATATATAGAATAATTACAGCATGATATATTGCTTATACACATGTATGTATACACACACACAGAGAGAGAGAGAGAGAGAGAGAGAGAGAGAAATTCCACTCTCAAGAAAAAACTTGAAGTCCCTTTTATTTAGATAAGCATAGTGATGGTTTTGTGTATGCATTTGGAGGTTGTAACTAGACTTAAGGCAAACTTCCCTCTCCAAAAGGGAAAAAGAAATGTAAGTCATTAGAGGAAATACTAAAAGGAAGAATCTTGGGGCTCTCTACCTCTGTGAATATAGAACAGAAAAACAGAATCCTAGTGGTGTGGAGGTCAGAGAGGAAGGTCTGGAGTAGAGACAGGTCCTTGGTGGGATGAACTAAGTTAGACTGAGGCAGCACACAACCCTTATTGATTAGTGCCTTAGTTATCTTAACATAAAGAAAATTTCTTTTTTCCACATACCACTCCAGGTATCTGAGCAGCTACTCAGGTCAGTTGACTTTTAAGTGGACACTTGGCTGTCTAGACCATGTCCATCTTTTGTCTCTCTCCTCAAAACCAAAGGCTTTCTCATGATTGCTATAGCTGGAGAAGAGAAAGAATGGAAGGTCCCATATCTGCAATAAACACATTTCACTTAAAACACAGTCCCTTGACTAAAACTAATCACATGGTCTCAGTTAATGCAAGGGGGTTGGGAAGTAAAAATTTCCATATATTCAGAATAAGGTGCTAATGAGTTCCAAAAACGTCTACTATAAGGCATAGCTGATAGAGGACTCCTAATTTGTTTGCTGGGAGTGTCCATGTTAAACTTCTCATTTGTCTCCCATATGAAATCCTTAATGAAGTACATCACCCTTCTCATTTTTTACAAGTACTCAAAGAGATGCTCCATATCAGAGGAATACAAACTAGGTACAGGAAGCCCCATTCTGTAGGTATAGTTAGAGTACAGTGAACAAAGACTGCATCTGATGATAGAGTACCATGAGACAGGCAACTACCACTGTAGGAAAGAACTGCCTAGCTTCTAATCCAAGCTACCTTCTACAGTTCTGAGGAAGTTAAGTGACTTGCCCATATGTAAAATGAGTAAGCTGGATTTGATAATTCTAGTGTTAAATTGTACAGCACTGATAATAGATTCAAAAGCAATTAAAGAAGAGAGAAATCAATTTAAGGAGTAGAATTATTTTTGGCAGGTAACCTCATTTTTTGCCCTATCTGCCCAATCTATTACTACCTCTGATGATCACTTCTATTAATGTGATTTTGTTAGGTAAAATATATCAAAAAATCTTAATTTTATTCCTTAACTCATAACACTCAGCATAGAAAATACTCTTCAGTCAAATCAAGTGGGATACAATATTGACTTTAAGTGTACCTTATTTTCATTTTTATTTAAAGAAAATATATATTACTATGGGTAAAATTGTATAAAATGTATTTATTTATTTCAACATTTGATTGATGTATATAACATAACTGCTTTTATAAAGGTGATCATATATCAGAGTTAGCCTGGAACAGTCACAGCAAAATTATGAATAGTCCCTAGTTTCATTCTCCGAAGTGTCCCAGTTTGGACAGTAAGTTATATGTCAGCCAGTATATATACCATATGGTTTTCAGTAACTGACTTTTGTGTACACTCAAACCAGAGCCCTTACTTGCTACTATTATAATCAGACCCCAAATTATCTTAAATCAAATACTGGGGGAACTTAGAACTCATGCAAATACTAATTTGGTTTTTATCTCTTTATTGTTCCCTCCAGATGGAAAGTTTTCACCAACACCGCCTAAAGCAATCAAAATGAGTATTTTATCCTGATTCATTTACAAGGGGAGATCTTCCATTTGAAGTGAAAAATCATTTCTGATTTCTCTGGGGTAAGCAGAACCAGTAATAACAAGCATTATCCTGTTACATTTTGACATTGGTCTGAATCATGTACCTGATAGAGCACTGAGAAACCTTAACATAATCTATAGATTTTCAGTCTTCCATTATGGAATAGTCCAGACTATCCCTGAGGATAACTCTTTTCTAATTCAAAGTTAATTTTAAAAAATGGTATACTACCCTCAACTTAAGCCTAATATGAATTTCCCAATCATGTTCTTTATGATTTCTTTAAAAAAGAGTAAGTTTGGGTGCCTGGGTGGCTCATTGGGTTAAAGCCTCTGCCTTCGGCTCAGGTCATGATCTCAGGGTCCTGCAATAGAGACCTACATCGGGCTCTCTGCTCAGCGGGGAGCCTGCTTCCTCCTCTCCCTCTGATCTCTCTCTCTGTAAAATAAATAAATAAAATCTTAAGGAAAAAAAAAGAGTAAGTTTATGGGCACCTGGGTGGCTCAGTTGGTTAAGCAACTGCCTTCAACGCAGGTCATGGTCCCTGAGTCCCGGGATCCAGCCCCACATTGGACTCCCTGCTCTCCCTCTCTCACTCCCCTGCTGTGTTTCCTCTCTAGCTGGGTTTCCCTCTGTCAAATAAATAAATAAAATCTTAAAAAAAAATTTTTTTAAAGTAAGTTTAACTGTTTTAGAAGAGTGATTACCTTTTTTATTTGAAAATTCAGTACATTTTTAATACTTTTTAATGTTGACTGTTGTTTTTCCTACAGTGCTAATTACCTTGTGTTCCTCTAATTTACTATGTTCCTTAAGAATCAAAAATTAAGTGAAGTAAGACCACCAAATATTGGTAATAACAATGCAAAAATGACCCCCAGCTATTGCCACGAATAAAAAATATATCACCAGTGTATCTTGCTCTACAAAGTCTTATAGATTACCCTGAAGGACTCTACACATGTAGAGATATATTAGTGTTCCCTCACAGAGTCCTGGATGCTCTGTTTCATAGTTATGTAGAATGATTATAATAGCATGAACCTGATATAATGGTCAGAAAAGTCAATAATGTTAATTATACCCTTGGATCAACATTAATTTAATTCAACAAAAATTTAGACAGGAAACTATTAACTACTTCATAAATTCACAATACTGCAATAGCAAAATTGCCTTATTTCATTTATTTTAATAGTCACACTTTATTTTTCTTTTTTAATTTAAATTCAGTTAGCCAACATATAGTGCATCATTAGTTTCAAATGTAGAGTTCGGTAATTCATCAGTTGGTATAACACCCAGTGCTCATCACATCACATGCCTTCCTTAATGCCCATCACCCAATTACCCTATCCCTCACCCCTCCCCACAGCAACCCTCAGTTTGTTTCCTATAGTCTCCCTCTCTGATAACTTACCATTCAGTTTTCCCACCCTTCCTCTATAATCCTCTGTGCTGTTTCTTATAATGTACATATATTGTTGATAATTTTCTATAGAATAAGAAAAGCTTCATTCATACACACTTGATTTAGAGTTTGATATAATTCTTTTAATACTGAGTTTTGTTTCACTTATAATGTAAAGGTTTCTAAGCTAGTTGTCACTGAATGCAGGAAAAGATACAGTGACTAAGGAGCAAAGCCACAGGTGTAAAAGAATGTAGGCTCCGTCATTTACTCCCTCCCAGAAGGGGACCTGAGACCTTGTAATTAATCGGGCAGTTGGTTGTAGGTATATTATTTTTTTTTAATATTTTATTGGGTGTATTATTTTGAAACAAATTCCAGATAACACATTTTATCTGTAAACATTTCAGTTTGTATCACCAACATAATTAAGGATTCTTTAAAATCTAACCACAATTTTATAGTTATACCATAAACGACAACGATTTGTTATCTCTATCAAAATTCCCAATTGACTACTTAATGTTTTAATTTTTGGTTTAAATTTTTGATATCCAAATAAAGATCATACCGTGTAATAAATTAACATCTTATAAGTCTGTTTTAAACTCTTTAATCTTATCTCTCTTTTTTTCTCTCCTTGCAAATTATTTGTTGATGAAAAGCAAGTTGTCCACATTCTTTAGAATATCTTACACTCCAGATTTTGTTGATTGTATTTGATAGTATCATTTTAACATACTCATCAAATCTTAACCTTTAATATTCATCAACTGTGGTTAAAATTAGGTACACTTTATATAGGAAAAGAAGATAAGTGTTTGTTTTTGTTTTTTTATTTATCCACTTATTATCATGCTTTGGAAACTTGGAATTGATCCCAGAATTCCTTATTCTTAGTTCAAGGTCCTTTCCAATACATCTGTGGGTGTCTATTAATTTGCACTTATTTTGTTATTTATTGTTTGGATTCCATATAGAGTGACTCAGTAAAGTTTTTGGAAGAATATAGCTGAAGGGACAGGATGGAATTGTAGGGTGAGCTATCACAAAATAGTTCTTCACATTGGAATATAATGAGTTAATTACATGAAGAATTCTCAGTGACCATCTCGATAATTTTTCATCATCATACAATAAAACACTGAAGCTACACCCAATAGCAATCTGGATAACATCCCTGAATACAGTGTATTGTTCACAGTAATATTAGCTGTTTAACTTTGGTGCAATTTTTCCAGACATTATTTCATGAAATATGACCTCCTCAATTAACGAGTTTGTGTTTTGTTCTGACAATTTCTAAAATATGGCTGCAGAAAAAGAGACCTGAGGCTCTCAGGCTTAAGGACTTAGAAATATTGTTGTTTAAATGTGAAAATCTCTGATTAAAATCTATAAATTATAGTAAAGCTGATTTGATGATTTAAAGGTAGATCTTGTTTATGCCCTAGCTACATACATAGGAGTAAGGTAAAACTTGTCTTTGCTGTTAACTGTTTTTTTGTTTGTTTGTTTTTTAAAGATTTTATTTATTTGACAAAGAGAAACACAGCTAGAGAGAGGACACAAGCAGGGGGAGTGGGAGAGGAAGAAACAGGCTTCCCACTGAGCAGGGAGCCACATGTGGGACTCCATCCCAGGACTCCAGGATCCTGACCTGAGCTGAAGGCAGTCGCTTAACCAACTGAGCCACCCAGGTGCCCTGCTGTTACTGTTTTTATTTTGTTTGCTTGTTTTAAATTTTGTCAGTATATCAGCCCTGTAGAAGTTTGAAAAAAAGCTTGGAATCTATACAATTATTTTATTTAATTTATTTTTTTAAAGATTTTATTTATTTGACAGAGAGAAACACAGCTATAGAGGGAACACAAGCAGGGGGGAGTGAGAGAGGGAGAATCAGGCTTCCCACTGAGCAGGGAGCCAGATGTGGGGGTCCTGGGTCCCCGGGATCATGACCTGAGCTGAAAGCAATCGTTCAACCAACTGAGCCACCCAGGCGCCACCTACAATTATTTTAATACTCATTACAAAATGTAAGTAACCACAATGATATTAGAACTTTTAAAATATATTTTGTAAAGCCCTTACTTGTCCTTACCTATGGTAATCAATGAAACTAAACTAATCATACTATTCCTTTTCTGCTGCTGTTAAATTTAAAGAAGTTGCTGGATCATGAACCAAATGACCTGAGCCTTGATATTTACTAACTAAAGTAAACTAACTGAGAAGGGCACTTTGATTCATGATACTGTTGGGAGACAATTCTCATGGGTCTCCTGAGTTTCAGCAAGTCTTGTGACCAAAGGCACTGATGCTCTTTGTGAGCTTTGAAAAGATTATCCTTTCAAAGATGTTTGTATAGTGAGTAGCCTTGGAAATTAGAGGTAGAATTTTCTCCCAGACCAGAGAGCAGGTTTGTTTATTCTCCAGTATAATAAATATGTTTTCCTCTGTGTAAAAGTTGGGCAGATTGCTTTGAAGCCCATTATAAAATAGTAGGAGTCTCTAAGCTTGGGCCTTCTCAACTGTGACACAAAACTTGACCCCTATGGGGCAAGTAGTTTGATGTAAATGTGAAGTTGATTCTTGCTGTGTTGATTCTTGCTTGCTGAGTAATTAATTGTTTTTTTCTGACCTCAGGAGTCTGTGACTTCCACCAGTTTCCCTAATACTGTGGCAGGTTAACTTGCTAACTTGCAAGGAGAGTAAAATCTTCACAGTTTTTAACAGTTACTATAATTTGCTTATCTTTAGAATCAAGGGATTGGCCTGTGAATTTGCTTAAATTTAATTTTTAGTTCTGATTTGATGTAGAGTAAAAAAAGTCTTGTTTCAAGTCCTCCAAGGATTACAATCTTCTAAGGCTGAAAGTGTAAAGAAGTGTGGTCAGGCTCTGTACCTGCAGCCCTAGTGAAACTCAGGCATTCTCACCATAGCTGTGACCTGGTTAGAGAGCTGAATGGGATGGAAGATGACAGTAAAGAACAATTGTTTGAAGGCATATGTTTGCCTTATTGTTTGACAGAAATGAAGAGAGTAGAGATTACCATCTCCATGACTGTGAAGACCAGAAAATGAAGATAAATCCCATAGGATGAAATCTGATCCCGGTGGAGACAGGAACTACAAAAGTTATGTCATGAAAAACCACTGAGATAACCAAACAAAGCAGAGCTATTCCTGTCTTCAGTGACAAAGCATAAAATAGGATGACAGAGATGAGGGGAGCCTGGGTGGCTCAGTCAGTGAAGCATCTGCCTTTGTCTCAGGTCATGATCCCAGAGTCCTGGTATTGAGCTCCCCTGTTGGGTTTCTTGCCCAGCAGGAGCCTGCTTCTCCCTTTCCCCCTGCCTACAGCTCCTCCTGCTTGTGCTTTCTCTCTTTCTCTCTCTTCTCTCTGTCAAATACATACATACATACATACATACATACATGCATACATAAAATGACAGAGATGAGAATTCTTTCCACTTTTGCACAGTACATCGCTCCCCTTGGCACCTTAAAGTCTCAGTCTGGTATATTTCAGCATTATCAAGAACAGCTTCATCAGAGCAACAGCAGAGACCCTGATCCTCAGAAGATGAACATTCCCAGTGGACACTATAGCACCCAGATTCAACCTGGTGAGAAACTGGATGTTACTTTTAGAACAGGTTTTTAGTGCCCAGAGTCACTTGTCATTCCCAGAAGCAACCCTGGGTACTGCTAAAAATATTTGACAGGCAGTTCCCAGGATACTGAGTTACTACTTGAGCAGGTTGGAACAAAACCTGAAGCAGTTTTCATCATTATCATTCATGTAACCCCATTTGTACTCATGGCTAGTGAGGCATAAGGAAACTCAGGTTATACAGTAAATACGGTAAAATATGACTGTTACAACAGAGCTTAGTGTTATGGAAACATGGAACAAAATATTTGGGCTAGAACTTGAGGGATAATTAGGCTTTTGCTAAACTGCCAATAAAATAAAAAATCCTTTATACAGAACACTGTCACAAAGGCATAAACTCTGGATTATGTATTTTAACATCAGTTTTTAAATTTTGATTTGCAACATTTTCAAGATTGAAATGTAAGTATCCAACTAACAGAGGTAATATATTCAAGATACATTATAATTGCATAAACTTGAATTTATCACATCAAAAAAATATCTACAACAATGGGGTTTCATGCTTTGCAAATTCGAATTCCATTAATAAAATAATTCTTTAGTTATATCATTGAAACTGGTGCTGTCTGTCTCTATAAAGTGTACATATGTGTACATTCATTCTGTGTAACTTTGCCAATAAATATAATCTTCTATTTTTCCCCCAAATATTGTATATCATCATACTTTATTTTTCAGTTGATGTCTAACCAATAATTGACTTAATAAATAGAATGTAATATATACATAGCTCTTTGAGAATATAATTTCTCACCTATAAAATATTCACCTGTATTTTCAGCTTCTAATTATCAACCAAGGTCAGTTAGGACAGTTTGAAGGAATGCATATTTGAGGTTCTTTATATTTAAGCAAGGACTTGAAAGTAATGAGAGAAGTATCTCTAGACAGTTTATGTATTATATTTGATAGGGAATGTGGTATGGATAAAAATGCTTTTGCGAGTCGTTGTGGTTTGATGTCCTAAAATTTTTTGTCTCATAGGGATTAAAACATATCAAAGTACACTATACTCTAGGGAAGTGAGGCATTGCCAAGTCTGAGAAGTTCCTAAAGAATTTCTTTTTGATTCCCATATTGTCTTTGATCTTTTATATGGTGGTTTATACTCTTGTTTACTCTTAAGTGTCACAGCATTATCTGGTAAGGAATATAATAAACTATACCTTAAATTACATTGTAGAAAACTATCCGTGATACATTAAATCATCCTGTCCCATTGAAATAGAGAATTCTTTTTATAAAGGGATGTGACTTTAAAGCTAGCTGATACAGAATATCCAGCAGCATAAATATTTCTTTTGGGTAGGATTACCAATCCATTTTACCCAGTGTTCTATCTTTGACAGAACATTGACACCTCTAGATGTTTTGCAACTATTGCTTCGTTGTTCTCTATAACACCATAATTCAAGGTAGGATATGTTGGAAGATGATGGCAATATTTCCCATATCACATGCTCTTCTTACCATGTGGCTCTGACATTCTTCCCAATAATAGGTAAAGTCTGTTTTACTTCCCTTAATGTGGACAGGCTGTGAAAACAGTGAAAGCAATGCTATGTGACTTTTGAGGGTAGATTTTTAAAATACCACACACCATTAACTTGTTTCTTTTGGGATCCTCACTCTTAGAATGCAGTTATCATACTATGAAGAAGCCCAGGCAGCCAACACTGAGATGCAGCTAACAGTCAGCATCCATACACCAATCATGTAACTAAATGAGCCTTCAGACCATTCTAATCTACCACCAGTCATGTAACTAAATGAGCCTTCAGACCATTCTAATCTACCACTCTCATTTCCCCCACCCCTCAAGACTTCCTAGCTGAGGGGTGCCTGGGTGGCACAGTTGTTAAACGTCTGTCTTTGGCTCCGGTCATGATCCTGGAGTTCCAAGATCGAGCCCCGCAATGGGCTCCCTGTACAGTGGGAAGCCTGCTTCACCCTCTCTCACTCCTCCTGCTTCTGTTCCCTCTGTAGCTGTGTTTCTCTCCATCAAATACATAAATAAAATCTTTAAAAAAAAAAAAAAAGACTTCCTAGCTGAGAACTCAGATATGGAGCAAAATCAAACCATCCTTACTGAACCTTTTCAAAATTCCCGACCCACAGAACCCATGAGAATAATAAAATTTTTGTTTTATTCCAATAAAGTCAAGATTATTTATTATGCAGCTATAGTAACTTGAATAATATTTTATTATTCAATAATAATTCCCTAGAATCCTAATTTTCCTTTAATAACTCATGACCAGTCAATCTGCATTATTGTGAATGAACATTTTCAATGTTTAATTTTTTGGCTTATGTAGTCAATATACTAAAAGCTATTTTTTTTTATTTGACCTAACTTCTTTTTCATGGTCATAATCAGATTTTGCAACAATCGTAAGTAAGAATATCACTCAGAATAGAACTGCATAGGTAAAAGCACTGAGGTAGAAACAAGTCTGAAGGGTTTGAGGAACCAAAACCTGGCCAATGTGGCTAGGATGTAGTGAGAGAGAGAAGAGAGACACAGGTGTGCCAAACTTCTAGTCATAAAGAGAAGAACAGACCATGATGAGGAGTTTGGATTTTATTCTAAGAATCAGGAAGTTTTTACACAGGAGAGTCATGTGCTTTGATTCTCATTTTTAAAAAATCACTGCAACATAGAGAATGACCAGTAGACTTAAGAAGGAGCAGCAGGAGAGCTACTGCAGGATGGCAGGCAAAGATAAGGTTCGAGTAAGTGTACTAGCAGCAGAGCTGAAGCAAAGGAAATATATTTGGGGCATATTTTGGAGATAGGAATTATAGGAATGTAACATATTTCATGATTGGGTTTGAGACAAGGAAACAAATTAAGAATTATGCCTAGATATGTGGCTAGAATAACTGAATAGATTGGGAGGGAAGTACCATATTGGGGAAAAGTTATGGTGAAGGAAAGATTTGAGGTCGGTATAATCAGGAGTTAAGTTTGAGATAGTTTTGGCAATTCTGCTTTTAAATTCTAAATGAAAACAACCAAGCAATGCTTTGATTTGATCAAAGTCCAATTCATGGAAAGAAAGAAGAAGGAAAAAGAAGAAAAGAAAAGAAAAAGAAAGAAAAAAAGAAAGAAAGAAAGAAAGAAAGAGAGAGAGAGAAAGAAAAAAGAAAGAGGGAAGGAAGGAAGGAAGGAAGGAAGGAAGGAAGGAAGGAAGGAAGGAAGGAAGGAAGGAGATAAAAGAAAAAGAAGAAAGAAAAGAAAGGAAAGGAAGGAAAGGAAAGGAAGGAAAGGAAAGAAAGGGAGAAAGAGAGAAAGAAAGAAAAAGAAAGAAAGAAAGAAAGAAAGAAAGAAAGAAAGAAAGAAAGAAAGAAAGAAAGAAAGAAAGAGGAGGGAGGGAGGGGAGAGGGAGAGAGGGAGAGAGGGAGGAAGGAAATATACTTTTATATAATAATCATTTTAGGACCAGCCACAATTTTCTAGATAGGCTATATTTCTTGTTCTAGCTTCTCTCTGTAATATTTGATGAATACACCGAAGTAATTCAAAGTAGTGGTGTTATTACAGTACTTTTATCTGTTGCATTCTCTGTTCTCATCAGCTGGGCCTTTGTTCTCTACCACACAGTGATAAAATGAAGAATAAAATGTATAAAATATTAAATAATATTAGAAAAATATAAATAAGAATGTGCTGAGGCTGATTAACTATCACAAGCCTTTGGCATATTTGAAACACTCCTCGGAAGGAGTACTTGAAGTTGCTAAGGTCAGAAGCCCTGGCCAGGTAATAAAATTGTAGACAGTAAGGAGCAATTTTTCAATATTTGTGACTAGATAATTCACAAGCGGGAGGCTCCTCTCTAAAGAATTTTAGTCTTGGCATCCTTTTATTGGAAAAACTAGATGCTTAGGGATATACCTTCAAACTACTAAACTCTCCCACTTGTGGAAAGTTTAGTAGTACTATTTAGAAATAATTACCCTTAAATGGAAAAAAAATAGAGAAGATATAGTTTTCTTTGATGTTCCAAAAGTAAACAAAACAAACAAAAGCTAACGATACTGGTATGATTCAGCTTAGTGTTTCTCTTTCTACAAACACAATTGCTACACTTGGTCCAAGGTAAAGATGTTTAAGGCTACTCCTTCCTTATAGAGTTAAATTGTCATATAAGAGAAAGAATTCACTCTTAACTACAGATAAGTAAACAGCACCCTCATACAGACTGCCTTGTGTCATTTTGTAGATTAGAACTGGCCCATGTGGCTGGCTTAAGCATCCAAGCAAGTGGTTATAGTGTTGATGGCCTTTAAACAAGCTAGTTGTTCTAACTCAGACTCTATGTGTTTTATATGTGTGTATGTGTGTTCTCGTACATACGTGCATGCACAGGCATACAAAACTGATATGCTTTTTAGACATTACATGCAACTGTTGAGGAATTAAAGCATATTTCTCTAATTCCATTCTCTTTCAGCACTTTAGATTATGGGTTTCCCCACTCAACTATAAATTGTAGTCAGAAACTATGTCTATCTTAGTATTTAGCTTAATTTAGTACTTAGCATATACTAAGAACCAAATATTTGTCAAATTAAATGCAACTTCTTCTTCTACCTAAGGCCTCTTTCTATCCCATTCCTTCACACATCTTGAAAGAGCACTCTTCTCTCATTCATTTTTTATCTGTTTTTAGGCAACATCCTTCTCATTCTATTAAACCTGTCTACATCTAACAAAAGGAAACAATGATCAATTTTTTTCATTTTCTTTTTTTTTTTTCTTTGCCTAATTCAATAACTTCTTCTTTGCCCTTATCCTGTTTGGCCTCTTTGTAATATTTAGCAGAGTTTTCCAGACCTTATATTTGAAATTCCTTTTTCCTTTGAAATTCCTTTGGCTTTTTTCAACTTTCTTCATACTTTTCCCCTTTCTATCTGAAAAATCTCTCCCTCTTTATGTTTGCCATTAAATTTGATAGTTATGAAGATTTATGTCCTTAGGCCTAGTCTCTTTTAACTCTATTTACTCTTTCTGGACATTTTCACCCACTCCTAGGGCCTAAACTCCCGGATCTATGATGATGGTGTCTAAATCCATAAGCAAGTATTAACATTATTTTCTGAATATTTTTCTTTGCATATTAAAGACCTCCATTCAAACATAGTATAAGAATACTTTAGTTTAAAGAACAAAACAAGAGCAGAAATAAACTCTGGCTAGCTTAGGCAAAATCAAAGGAAGAAAGAGGGGCTTATTGGAGTGATTACTGGAGAATTTCAAGGAACATAAGAGATGGAAGGTGTGGCTGCCACAAGAGGCTAAAATCCTGAGAGGAAGTCAGGAAGTTTTGTTTTCTATCTTTTACCTGCACCTCTCTCTGAATATCTGTTTATGCCTTCTCTCATACTGGCAATCAGCATTTCATACTCTTTAGCCCACATGCTAGAATATGATAACTAATGGCCGCCAAGTTTACATGTTCTCAGTTTTAGACATCCAGAAAGATACCTACTTTGCTTTCTCTGTTCCAGTTTAATAATCTGAAGCATATACTCTTAGTGGCCAGTCCTAGGAAGGTATTACATCAACCAGTCCACTCTGGTCACAGGAAAGTGTCCATTGGTCAAATGATGTCTGTTTTAAAACCATGTGAAGTGAAAAGAGACATTTCTCAAGAACAGGAGATGAGTGAAAAGATAAGATTTGCTTGCCTAGAAGAAATAACAGGTTTTTAATGCAAATGCCTCGTTGGCATGTGAAACTCATGTGCAAAACTCATTATTATCCACCAACTCAGCCATATCTCCTAAAAGAAAGGGGAGGGGAGAGATCACCAGATCTCAAGGCGGAAATTGCTGAATTGTCTTTGACTTTGTCCTAAATAACTACATTCCAGCATTTTCTAGTCAATCAGTTTTAACACTGAACTATCTCATGGCTGCTTATTTTCCAGGTGCCTTGCCACCACCCTCTCACAGCCTCTCATCTCTTGCCTCCTGTCTGGGATCTGTGGCTCCTACCAAGCTACACTACATCACATCTTTATTTAAAAACCATTGCAGCCTATAGAAAAGATAAAAATGGCTCAGTTTTATGCCTGGCTGCTCCTCATTCAGAGAATCCCATCACTATCTATAGATAACCTTATTCAATCTCATAACTTTTATTTATTTACTCATTCACCTGGAGTTTTGTATACATCAATTATAATCCTGAAATTGCCTTATACTCTTGTTTATTTGGCAAAATTTTTTGCATCCTTCTGTATTTACCTTAAGACCCAGTTCAAATATCATCATCTCTGTAAAGCCTGTCTTGACACTTCATCTCACCAAAGAAATTAATCTTACCTACCTGACCTTACCTCAATGTTAGCACCTCATAGTTTTCCTAGTTTTTTATTTGTTTTATGTATTAGCATTTAGAAATTTTAATGCATTTTATATTTTCCTCTGTCCTTTAGAACCTCACATAGGATCTGGGACAGAGAAAGAATATATGAATATTTATAAATGAAAAATAAAAATATTTCATTGTTGACAATAGTTTTAAATGGACTCCTGTTTGGTATGTAAATTTTTAAATTATGAGAAATCTATTTTAAAGTGGATATTTTATACAAATTATTCAGCTTAAAAAGTATTACTGTGTTTTCCTGATGTGATCTGGGGCACTGTGGAAATAATACTGCCACCAAGCAGTTTACTCCATAGAGCTGAGAATGACATATAAACAAATAATAATACTACAAGTCAGATTATAAATGCTAGAGGTACAAGAAAATGCCCCTACAGAAAAAAAGAAAGGAAACGTTAATTTTGTTTGCAAACTAGTGTTACAAATGAAAGCATATAAAGCAGAGGGGGATGTAGTCTCAAATGGCACCCAATATGGTCAATTAAATGAACCCTGTGTTTTCTTAAAAATTCTTCATAAACGTGGTACATAGTGTACACATTCTGTCTTCTAACTACTAAATTATTTTTGTTAATTTCCAGCCATAGTCATGATTTATAATGCCTATAAAAACCAGCCTAAGATAAACACTGTCAAATACACAAACACTCACACATACATGACTGCCAAAGGTGGTAATTTCATTGGCTGAGCTCTTAGCTCTATATTTGAGTTAAAGGAGAAGATTAACATGTGTTAAAGTGAGGGTTTGCTAAAGCTTAACTATGGGTGTCAGATTGCCTATATAAAGCAGTAAGTCAAATACCAAGCCAAGACAAAAGTGTTTGTTCTTCACTTAGGCTTCCAAACCCCGGCATCATGTATTTAAGACCAAGCTTAAAGGCAAGCCTTTGGAGAATAGAGCATAATGTTGGCAAGCAAATCATTCCCAATTAAGCAAACTAAATCTTAAGAATAAAAACTACAATAAATGGGCAGAGAATATGAGAGAACAAAACCGAAAGTGGATGACATCTTGTTTTCCTCATTTCATTGCTTTCTTCCCCAACCCTCTCATTAAGAATTGGCATTTTAAAAAATAAAAATAGGGCACCTGGGTGGCTCAGTGGGTTAAAGCCTCAGCCTTCATTCAGCTCAGGTCATGATCTCAAGGTCCTGGGATGGAGGCCAGCATCGGGCTCTCTGCTCGGCAGGGAACCTGCTTCCTCCTCTCTCTCTGCCTACTTGTGATAGCTCTCTCTGTCAAATAAATAAATAAAAATCTTTAAAATAAATAAATAAATAATAAATAAATAAAATCTTTTAAAAAAGAAAAGGACAGAAAAGAAAAGAAAAGAAAAGAATTGGCATTAAATGCTCTATGGGATCTGGCCAGAAGTGCACAGAGGATTTGGACCTGTTCTAAGAGCATTTGACTTGCAGCCTCCTTGGATTTGGTAACAGCTGTCTGAATGAGTAGTCTCTGTGATTCTAAAGAAAGACTAGTGTTTAACACATATATCAATTCATGTAGTAAATATTACTTCAGGCAATGGAAAGAATGACACCTTGACATTTGTTCCACCAAGAGCAGGTTAGTTGGCTAGACTTGGGGAAATTTTTAAATTTTACTTTAATAAGAAAAGGAGTACATCTTTTCAGGTTATCAAAATTGGCTATCAAGATAAATAATAACATTAGATTGATTTTGCCATCAGACATTTCGTACATGATACTACAGTTTGTTATTCAAACTCGCCATTGTTGGGCTCTATTATCTTCATTTGTATTATTTTAAAAAGGCAGTTTTAGTTCATACATAATGAGGAACCAATAATATATAGATATATTCCTAACTGCTTTCATTCTTGAGTATTCATGAAATCTATATCTTATTCATCTAACAGGGTAAAGAGCTGTGGAGAATGAGATGACCTTTTCTTCTATGACCAGTAGAAGATGAAAATATATTTTATGTGAGTATTCTCTCTATTGATCATGATTCTATCTAGGATCATCCCAGAAGAATGATTGTTTTTTGTGCCTTATACACCAGTATGGCGTAATGGTCAGCATCTGATATCAGCATCTCATAGTCAGTACCCTGATGAATAGTTGTAATGATCTGGATGGATATGGATACAGATGTAGATATAGATATACAAATATAGTTACATGACATTTATCCTTTTTTAGTAAACTAATTTCCAAATTTGGAGGAAAATTTGAAAGTAGTATTCATATTACTATGTGCACTAATAGCTTTCAGTTTTCATGCCCACTTTGCTACCCCTGCTCTCAATGACATTACCCAACTTTTATTCTGAAATCGTATGCTCTTCCCCTATCATTTGTTGGAAGTAGACTTCACTTGTCATTCATTTTACCTAATCTGTTAAAAATCTCAATCTATTTTTTCATACTTCACAGCATTTAAAAAAATTATATATTTTCCACATTTAAGCATCCAAGTGCCGGCAAGCTGTAGGGAAGGTGGTATGTTGGTTATTTATTCAATAAACACATGTTGAACCTCTGCTTTGAGCCAGGAGAAACTAGAAGTGTCCCAGCATGTTGGAAGAAACAGGTTGAGGCCTGTGGGATTATGACAGAATCTTGAGTTAGTGAGCCAATTCTTTTACTCTAATAGGATCACTAATTGGCATAATTTCAGGAACCAGGAAAGGTTGACTATAATCCTGAAATCATGATTTTCAAGTCTAACACATTTTTCTACATCTCCTTTATACCTAGTCATAGGATGATAAGTGTGCTAATAGTCTGTTGTGTCATTTCTTAATGCAATATTTTCTGATGTTGATTTTTACTGAGGTACACACCATTCTGCCACTTGTTAATAAAAAGCGGCTGGAATATGAATTCTCACACACAAAAAAATCAATGTCACCTCTGTTTCACAGATTAAGTCACTCAAAACCCAGATATTGATAATCTTCCCAGAGTGTCACATCTATTAGCAGCAGAACTTATTTTTGTTTGTTTGTTTTTATCTTAGTCAGCCAGTGCTCATGGCAAGTGAGGTCCTTAATCCCCATCATTTATTTCACCCATCAGTTTGTTCCCTGTCATTAAGAGTCAGTTTCTTTATTACTCACCCTCTCTCTGCTCATTTGTTTTGTTTCTTAAATTCCACACATGAATGAAATCATATGGTATTTGTCTTTCTCTGATTTATTTCACTTAGCATTATACTCTCCAGTTCTATCCATGTGGTTGCAAATGCAAGATTTCATTCTTTTTATGGCTGAATAATGTTTCATTTTACCCATATACCATATTTTCCTTATCCACTCGTCTATTAAAGGACACTTGGAGTATATCCGTATCTTGGCCATTGTAAATAATGCTGTTATAAACATAGGGGTGCAATTATCCCTCTGAATTAGTGTTTTCATAGTCTTTGGATACTGAGTACTGCAATTACTGGATAGTTCTATTTGGGGGTAAATACTCAGTAGTGCAATTACTGGTAGTTCTATTTTTAATTTTTTTTAAGAACATCCATACTGTTTTCCAGAGTGGTTGCATTCCCAACAATAGTGAACAAAGTTTCCTTTTTTTCCCACCTCCTCACCAACATCAGTTGTTTCTTGTGCTGTTAATTTTAGCCACTCTCACAGGTGTGAAGTGATATCTCATTATACTTTTGATTTGCGTTACCCCAGTGATAAATGATGATGAGTATCTTTTCATGTGTTTGTTGGCCATATGTATGTCTTCTTTGGAGAAATGTCTATTCATGTCTTCTGCCCATTTTTTAATTGGATATTGACTTGTATAAATTCTTTATATATTTTGGATACTAACCCTTTATCAGATATGTCATTTGCAGATATCTTCTCCCATTCCATAGATTGCCTTCTAGTTTGTTGATCATTCCTTTACTGTGCAGAAGCTTTTATTTTGATGTAGTCCCAATAGTTTATTTTTGCTTTGTTTTCAGGAGACATATCTAGAAAAATATTCTTATGGCTAATGTCAGAGAATTTACTGCATGTGTTCTAGTCTAGGATTTTGATGGTTTCCTGTCTCACATTTAGGTCTTTAATACATTTTGAATGTATTTTTGTGTAAGATGTAAGAAAGTGCTCTAGATTTCATTCTTTTGCTTATGGCTATCCAGTTTTCCCAACATTTGTTGAAGAGATTATCTTTTTCCTATACAACATTATTTCCTACTTTATCAAAGATTAACCATATAATTGTGGTTTGTTTATGAGTTTCCTTTATGTTCCATTGATCTATATGTCTATCTTTGTGCCAGTACCATGCTGTTTTGATTACTACCGCTTTGTAATATAATAAATCTTGAAGTTCAAAATCGTGATACCTCCAGCTTTGATTTTCTTTTTCAAAATTGCTTTGTCCATTTGGGGTCTTTGTGGTTCCATACAAATTTTAGGATTATTTATTCTAGTTATGTGAAAAATGCTATTGGTATTTTGATAGGGATTGTATTAAATGTATAGATTGCTAGGAGGAATGCAGATATTTTAACAATATTTGTTCTTCTAACACATGAGCATGGAATGGCTTTCCATTTCTTTATCTTGCCTTCAGTGTCTTTCATCAATGTTTTATAGTGTTCAGAGTATAGGTCTTTCACCTCTTTGATCAGGTTTACTACTAAATATTTTATTGTTTTTGGCGCAGTTGTAAACAGGACTGTTCTCTTAATTTCTCTTCCTGCTGCTTCATTATTGGTATATA
This sequence comes from Spilogale gracilis, assembly GCA_004023965.1. Lineage (NCBI taxonomy): Eukaryota > Metazoa > Chordata > Mammalia > Carnivora > Mephitidae > Spilogale > Spilogale gracilis. Next base: position 75,951 of record PITA01004880.1, on the reverse strand, counting down.
GAAACGCAGCAAAGTCTATACACTGATATTGTATCCTGTGACCCTACTGAATTTTTCAGTTCTAGCAATTTTTTGGTGGAGTCTTTCTGGTTTTCTGTACAGAGTATCATGTCATCTGCAAATAATGAAAGTTTCACCTCTTCGTTTCCAATCTTGATGCCTTTTTTTTTCTTTTTGTTGTGTGGTTGTTGTGGCTAGGACTTCTAGTGGTATGTAGAATAAAAGTGGTGAGAGTAGACATTCTTGTCTTTTTCCTGACCTTTGGGGAAATGTTCCCAGCTTTTCTCCATTGAGGCTGATATTAGTTGTGTGTTTTTCATATATGGCCTTCATTAATTGAGATATATTCCCTCTAAATCTATTTTGTGGAGGCTGTTTATCATGAATGGATGCTGTTTTATCAAATACTTTTTCTACATCTATTGAAAAGTCATATGGTTCTTATCCCTTCTCTTATTGATGTGATTTATCACATTGATTTGTGAATATTGAACCACCTTTGCAATCCAGGAATGAATCCTACTGAATCATGATTAATTTTTAATGTATTTTTTATTCAGTTTGCTAGTATTTTTTCAAGGATTTTTGCATCTATGTTCATCAGTAATATTACCTGTAGTTTCCTTTTTTAGGAGTGTCTGTATCTGATTTTGGTATCAGGGTAATGCTGGCCTCATAAAATAAGAAGTTTTCTTTATTTCTTTATTCTCTATTTTTGGAATGGTTTGAGAATAGGTTTTATAGTAACTCCTTTTTAATGTTTGTTAGAATTTGCCTCTGAAGCCATCAGGTCCTGGATTTTTGTTGAGAGTTTTTAATTCCTGATTCAATTTCTTTTGCTGGTATTGAATCTGTTCAAAATTTTTATTTCTTCCTGATTCAGTTTTGGTACTTTATATGTTTCTAGGGATTTATCCATTTCTTCTAGGTTGTCCAATTTGTTGGCATAAGTTTCGTGTAGTATTCTCTTAAAATTGTCTTTCTATGGCACTGGTTGTTATTACTCCTCTCTCATTTGTGATTTTAGTTAGGTACTTTCTACTTTTTTCTTGATAAGTCTGGCTAGAGATTTTTTTTTTTAAAGAAACCAACTCCTGCTTTCATTGGTATGTTCTGTTGGTTTTTAGTTTCTATATCATTTATTTCTTCTCTAATCTTTATTATTTCCTTCCTTCCTTCTACTGGTTTGAAGTTTCATTTGTTTTTCTTTTCCTAGCTCCTTTAGGCATAATGTTAATTTGCTGACTTGTGATTTTTCTTGCTTCTTGAGGTAGGCCTGTATTGCTATAAACTCCCCTCTTAGAACTGCTTTTGCTGCACCCTAAAAGTTGTGAATCTTTGCATTTTCATTTTCATTTGTTTCCATGTACTTTTTATTTCTTTTATTTTCTGGTTGATCCATTTATTGTTTAGTAGCATGCTATTTAACATCCATGTATTTGTAACTCTGTACAGATTTTTTTCTTTGTTGTTTTTAGTAGTAAAAGATTTTTACTTCTAGCATTGTGGTGAGAAAAGATGCATGGTATGACCTCAGTCTTTGAACTTGTTGATTCTTGTTTTGTGACCCAATATGTGATCTATTCTGGAAAATGTTCTATATTCACTTGAAAAGAATGTGTATTCTGCTGTTTTAGGAAGGAGTGTTTTGACTATATCTGTTAAATCCTTCCCATTCAGTGTGTCATTCAAAGATATTGTTTCCTTGTTGTTTTCTGTTTAGATGATCTGTCTGTGGATGTAAGTGGGGTGTTAAAGCTCCCAACTATTATTGTATTACTATTGATTACCTAATTTATGTTTATTATTAACTGTTTTATGTATTTAGGTACTCCCATGTTGAGTGCATACATATTTACAATTACAGTTTCTTATTAAATTCTCCCCTTTATTATTATGTGGTATCTTCCTTTGTCTCTTGTTACAGTCTTGTTCTAAAGTCTATTTTGTCTTAATAAGTATTGCTAGTCTAGATTTCTTTTTTTTTTTAAGATTTTATTTATTTGACAGAGAGAAACACAGCCAGAGAGGGAAAACAAGCAGGGGGAGTGAGAGAGGGAGAAGCAGGTTTTCCGCCGAGCAGGGCGCCCGATGCGGGGCTCGGTCCCGGGTCTCCAGGATCCTGACCTGAGTCAAAGGCAGTTGCCCAACGACTAAGCCACCCAGGCACCCCTAGATTTCTTTTAACATCCACTTGCATGTTTCTCCATCTCCTCATTTTCACTTTCAACCTAAGTAGTCTTCAGGTCTAAAATGAGTCTCTTGTAAACATCATAGAAATGGATTTTGTTTTTTATCCATTCTGTCACCCTATATCTTTTGATGGGAGCATTTAATCTACTTACATTCAAATAATTATTGATCTGTATTTTTAAAAAGATGTTATTTATTTGTCAGAGAGAGAGAGAATGAGCACAAGCAGGGGAGTAGCAGGAAGAGACGACAGAGAGAAACAGACTTCTCACTGAGTAGGGAGCCCTTTGTGAGACTTGATCTCAGGACTCTGGGATCATGACCTGACCAAAGGCAGACATTAACTGAGCCACCCAGGCATACCTATTGATATGTATTTATTGTCATTTTATTTATTGTTTTATGGTTGTTTCTGAAGATTTTCTTTTATCCTTTCTTGTCTTTCTCTCTTTCATGGTTTGCTGGTTTTCTTTAGTGATAATATTTAGATTTTGTTCTCTTCATTCTTTACATATTTATTATTTTTTTTTGATTTGTGATTATCTTTAGTTTTGTATATAATGTCTTCTGCATATAGCAGTCCATATTAAGTTGATGGTCTTATATTTGAATCTGTTCTTTATTCTCCTTCCCATGTTTTTGTTATATGGTATCATATTTTACATCCTTTTATTTTATGAGTTCCTTGATTGATTTTTAAAGAAATATTCATATTTTTACTGTTTTTGTGTTATTTTTGTATTGTCATTTTGGTTTTTCTTTTCACTCAATTTTAAGTCCCTTTAAAATTTCTTGCAGAACTAGATTGGTGATCATGAAATCCTTTAGTTTTTATTGGGAAAACTCTTTATCTCTCCTTCTATTCTGAATGACAGCCTTGCTGGATCGAGTATTCCTGGCTGCAGGTTTTTTCCATTCAGCACTTTGACTTTATCATGCCACTCATTTCTGGCATGGGAAGGTTCTGCTGAAAAATCCACTGATAGCCTTAGGAAAGGCAGGGGAGAGAGGGGTATTCCTTTGTATGTAAGTGTCTTCTTTTGTCTTTGCTGCTTTTACAATTTTTTTTCTTTATCACTAAATTTTGCCATTTTAATTACAATACCTATTGGTGTGGGTCTGCTTTTGCTGATTTTGTTGGGGGTTCTCTGTGCGTCCTGGATCAAGATATGTATTTCCTTCCCCAGATTAAGGACGTTTTCAGTTATTAGTTCCATAAATAAGTTTTCTGCCCTTTTTTCTCTCTCTTATTCTTCTGGGGCACCTGTAATTCAAATGTTATTACATTTGATAGAGTTACTGAGTTCCCTAAGTCTACTCTTATTTTGCATATTTCTTTTTTTTCCTCTTTTATTTGTCTTGATTACTTTCCATTACTTTGTCTTCTAAGTTATTAATTCATTCTTCCAGTTCCTCCAGCCTGCTGGTCATTCCATCAAGCATGTTTTTCATTTTGTTTATTGAGTCCTTTATCTCTGCTGTGTTATTCCTTATCTCTGTGTTAATGGTCTCACTGATATCCTGCACTCTTTTCTCAAGTCCAGTAAGTATCCTTATGATATTGCTTTAAATTCTCCATCAGGCATGTTACTTATATCTGCTTCACTTAGATCTTTGACTGTGGCCTTGTCCTGTTCTTTCATTTGGGACACATTCCTCTGTCTTCTCGTTTTGTCTAAGTCTCTGTGATTGTTTCTGTGTGTTAAGAAAGTCAGCTGTTTCCACTATTTTTGAGGGTAGTGGTTTTATGAAAAAGAGTTTCTGTAGTGCTCTGCAGTGTAGTGCCCCTCTTCCCCAGGTCCTGGTGCTTTTGGGAGTGTCTCCAATGTACACTGTATGTGCTCTGTTCTTATGTCCTGGCTACTTTATCCTTCAGGCCAATTGTCTGCAGAGGCTCTTTTAGCCTCTTGTGGGCAATTTTTGGTGCCTGGCCTGAATGTGGTACATTTTAACTATATATTCTCTTGTGTATTTGTGAAACGGGACCTGTCTCTTCCACATCTGAACCAAGGTGGCAGGGTGGAGGGGGGAGGGCTGTATGGCTCAATTGGTTAAACATCTGTCTTCGGTTCAGAGCATGATCCTAGGATCCTGGCACTGTGCTCCACTCCAGGCTTGGCAGGAAACCTGCTTTTCTCTTTCTCTCTCTCTCTCTCTCTCTCTCTCTCTCTCTCTCTCTCTCTTTCTCTCTAATAAATAAATAAAAATTTTAAAAACAAAAACAGAAACGAAAAGACTCCCAGGCAGGAGATTCAGTGTTGGCAAGAGTTTGGGCCAGTATTCTGGGGAAGAGGAACTACTGCACTTGGAGTGAGGCAAGCATGACTGGAAAGAGTAGCTTCCCAAGCACATGGGGGGAGTAGGGCGTGGTGGAAGAGTTAGGTAGTGAGTATTTGTACCACACTAGTTCCCACAAGGTCCTCTGTGCTTATGCTAAGGGACAGGAGAAGGAAATGGTGCCTGCTAGTTTCTTTGTTCCCAGAGGGGTCTCTCCACAAATGCTGCCTCTCTGGGTCATGGCCTGAGATGAGCAACTAACCTCCTCAATGTGTGCCCCAGGTGCTTTTCAGATCATTGTTTCCAAGCTTTATGTTCACAAGCTATTTGCCCTGCCTTTTCTCTAAGAGCAGCCCCAGTTCCTCCTGAACTCCCCCAAAGCCAAGTACACTAACCTTTAAAAATCTAGACTTTATACCCCACTGGTTGCAAAAACTCATGAAATTCAGGCCCTCTAGCTTTCTAAGCCAACTGCTATGGGGATTCATTTTCTCCATGGGTTCCCGTATTGACTAGTCTGTCTCTCACCCTTCTCTATGACCATGGATGGCTCTCTCTTCACTACAGCAGCCACAGTCCATTTCTCTCTCAAACCATGTTTCTACACTTCCTACCTTCTTTGATGTGGACTCTTCTCTACCTTTGCTGTGGAGTTTATTCTGCCAGTCTTCAAACCAATTTCTGGGGTATTTAGGACGATTTGGTAGTTACCTAGTTGTGGTCAAAGGACAAGAAGAGCCTAGGGTCCTCCTACTTTGCCACCTTCTTCCCCTTGCCTACAACTAATATTCTTATCCTAAATTTGTTAGAGTCAGAATTGATATTTGAAGAATCCCTTTTGTTACTTCATATTAATTAAGCTATTACTAATTGATTAAGCTAATATTGATATCCTTTTCATTATTAACATAAATTTCATTAAATTGTTTAATTGACACCATTCCCAAGATTTTATGGCCACTATGCTAATTTTAAAGGGAATATTTTTTTCCTAAGTGTGCTTCATGCTCGTAATACTTCTTATCTAGATATGAGCAAATATGCATACTTCTATATCATGGGGTTCAGAGACGTCAAGACAGAATGAAAACTTGCTAACTAAAAATTTTATGTCCTAGTGCCCAAAAATATTGAACCCAGTCATCTGTATTTTAAATAATAAGAAGCAAAATGACAGATATCATGTATATAATTTTACTTCAGAACTAGGATATTAAAACTCAGAGGCTATTTTAAAATGAACACTGATTCTAATTGCTTACCAGATTATTTTAATGTATCTTTATATTACCTATTTTTGTTTTATTAATGATTTACCACCCTTTTGCCAGAAAATGCAGTATTTTGTATTAGAATAGCAAACAGAAAAGGAACTGGTTTCAACAATCATTATTGTTAAAAACATTATAATTACCCATATTCTATTTGCGCTGCCCATAACAGAATGAACAACTAGTGACACCTCAAAGGAACAAATAATTCAAAACTGCACCTAATAATTTATTGGTGTGTATGGCCTAACAATAAGGGGATTGCATCTAGTGATTGCTTGAAATAATTTAGCCTCTGGATTGTAGAAGAAGAACATTAAAGGAAAGAGGGATCATAGCATATAATATTGTAGGATTCTGGGTTTTTTTAATTGACTTTATTTTTTTTAGAGAAGTTTTTAGGTTTATAGTAAAATTGACCAGAAGGTACAGAGATTTCACATATACCCTCTGCCTCCACACGTGTATAACTATCCCCAACATCAACATCTTCCAGTTTGTTACAATTGATGAACCTACACTGATGCATCATATCACCCAAAGTTTACATAGTTTTGCCCTTTTCAGAATGTCACAGATGGGATCATACAGTATGTAGCTTTTTCAGATTGATTTCTTGCACTTAGTAATTTCAGTTTCCTTCATGCCTTTTAATGGCTTAATAGTGCATCTCAGTTTAGCACTGAATAATATTGTCTGGATGAATCATAATTTATTCATCCACTCATCTACTGAAGGATATCTTGGTGCTTTCAAGGTTTGGCAATTGTGAAATAAGCTGCTGTAAACATTTGCATGCAGGTTTTTTTGTGGACATAAGATTTCAGCTCCTTTAGAAAAAAGCAAAGGAGAATGATTGCTGGACAGGAGTCTGTTTTTTAACCAGTGGGATTAAGATGGCTCGTGGGAGAATCATAGTTTTAGGGAGACTTGATTCCTCACTGTTTCTATAAAATTTCTAAAAATTATATATTTTCTCTCAACACCCAAGTTATCTGCCTGAAAGTCAAAGTATCATTTGTAGCTGATTCTCTCTGCCAGGGTTTACCACCTGCCCTTTTTCTGTAAGGCTCTGCACATGGAGTGCTTTTCTTATTCCCATGAGTCAGTACTTCTGATATGACACTCCCTGATAACTACTTATTAAAGGTTATATCCTGTGCTTCTTCCTTTTCCATGTCAGCTATGTATGTGTACAATGAGACCAAAATAATTTTGGGAAAATGTGTGCTTTTACAGTCATGAAAGTAGTAACATTTATTCTCCAACACTATTATCACCATTTTAGACCACCAAAGGAAGCATTTTAATTTGTGTTTTAAAGACAGACCGACAAAATTGTTCTCTCACCAAAAAATTGATTTCTATATTCATTTAATTTATTATACATAGTGAATAAAATAGTCAAACATTTGCAACTATGTAATTTGTAGAGGATTCAGCATACTTGATCAAATGATTAATGGGAAATAAAAATGTAAGTTTTAAGAGTCACTTCTCTAGGATATTAGATGATTATATTTTTTCTTGTCTCTTACTTCAAGGTAGAATTTTTATCTGAATTGAAGCGTATAAAAAGAGATGGAATGAAAATAAAGTTTCATTCAGTAAGCCCTTTTCAAAAAGAAAAAAAAAAACCTTGGGAATTCTTACTTTCTTACTATTTAGGATATATAGTCATAAATTTCTATGATATTCCATAGGAATTCTGCAGGTTGGTATGTAGTTATGAGACCTTGGTATTCATAGTGAATTCATGCAAATCCTACTCAGTAGAATTTCAGGTCAGCTAAACTTATTCCCTTATTAATTCATTAATCCATTATTTTAATATATTTTTTGTGTTAGGCACAGAGATTGCAAAGCCCTGCCCTCATTAAAATATGTCAGTTTGGACTGTTATCCAGACTATTGTAAGAGACCCCTAACTGAATTCCTTATTTCTGCTCTTTCTCACTCTAATCTGGTTTTGCTTTTTTTAAGATTTTGTTTATTTATTTGACAGAGAAATTCACAAGTAGGCAGAGAGGCAGGAAAAGAGAGGGGGAAGCAGGCTCCCTGCTGAGCAGAGAGCCCAATGAGGGCCTCAATCCCAGGACCCTGAGATCATGACCTGAGCCGAAGGCAGAGGCTTTAACCCACTGAGCCACCCAGGCGCCCCTAATCTGTTTTTCAAATTGAAGCCAAACTGATTTTCCTAAAATATAGTTATCATTCTACTCAATCCCTTAACCAGTAAATGACATCCTGTAGAACTCAGGATAGAAGGTAAAATCCTTAACCTGGTATTTTAGGTTCTATATGACCTGACCCTTGCTCCCTCCAGCCTCACTACTGCCAGGCTGCTCACAATACCATTGCTCCTGGCCTTTTAGATCCTCATGGGCACCAAGCTCTTTCTTGTAGCCTTTGTTTTTGCTAACAATGCTCAGTTCCACATTCTTGGCTTGGCCAAATCTGGCTCAACTTTAGGTCTTAGCTAAAAGATACTTCATCAAAGTGACATTCTCTGAATTAGATCCTCCTACTAGACTCATCAAAAAGAGTCTCCCTCTGTAATTGATTTTATACATATATATATATATGCCTAGATATTTAATAGAAGTATCTCTCAAGAGACCATAACTCTATAAGTGTGTAAATCATGTCTATCTACCATATTGGGTACAGCATTTAGCATAATACCTGGCATATATAAGACAAATACTTAAAAATAAATTATTAATGTTAGATAAAATGGGTATGTGAAAGCTCTAATGGTACACGGACACATGCAAGCTCCTCCTTTAAACAAATTAAAATTAATTCACCAATATTTTATCTGCATTTCCAATTTCTAAATTGAGATATGTGAAATAACTAAAAGAGGGGACTTTTTGAAAGATTATCAGAAAAATCTTACAAGCTAAACTAGAGAGGGTGGGTAAAAGAGAAAAGGGGGGGAAGCAAAAGCATTGGGGCGCCTGGGTGGCTCAGTTGGTTGGGCGACTGCCTTCAGCTCAGGTCATGATCCCGGAGACCTGGGATCGAGTCCCACATCGGGCTCCCTGCTCAGCGGGAAGCCTGCTTCTCCCTCTCTCACTCCCCCTGCTTGTGTTCCCTCTCTGGCTGTGTTTCTCACTGTCAAATAAATAAAATCTTTAAAAAAAAAAAAAAAAAAGAAAGAAAACAAGTTAAAGTGATGAAAAGTAGAGTACTAATTTTATTTTAAGAGCTGTGCTTATAAATCTTTGCATTTTAATGGTATTTTTTAATACACTGGATTTTTCTCGGAAGCAGACTGTCTTTCCTCCCAAAATATTACACAGGAAAGACCCCATATTGTATACTCTGAGCTTCCAGGTCCAAAGCTGTGGCTAGACTTAGTAGTTAGATATCCAGATTCACCCTTCAGACGATATGAGTATAGATAGAATCCAAGATCCTCTTGCTCACATGAATTCATTTAATACTTGATCCTTTATCCATTTTACTCCTTCATTAAAAGCAGACTTTTCCTTCCTACAGAGTTTTTGAGGATCAAGACACTTTATTCTCATGTTCCATGTCACAGAAAGTTGCATTAAAAAGATTAAATTAAAAAAAAATATGTAGGTGTACAAAATATGATGTATTTTATAAGCCTGATTTGAATCAAAAGCACTCTAGATTTGAAGTAAATATAAAAATGTGTGTTCTGATTGTATAGAAAAATTTTAAGTGAAGATCAAATCAGTTTGGATCATTATTGTTAAATATATGCCAGTTCACTTTTGAGATGAATGAATAAAAGCTACTTTGATTTCTCATTTATAATTATGTTACTGTTCAGCTAGTTTTGATAGTATGATGCCAAATCAAAGCCAAAAACATACTTTTATTAATAATGCATTTGAAGATTACCAAAGTGATATTTTAATAGGAACACAATGAACATCTCATAGGGAGTTAATTAGGGAGGTAATACACATGTGTCTATTTAGTCATTATAATTTGCAAAGGCCATGAAGTAATACTACTCTTTAATTATTTTTTTCCTTAAAAATCTGCTTAAATGTGTATGCTTTTCATTGTAGCAGGTGAAACCACATGATTCTTATCTACCAAATGTCATTCACTGCACAATAGAGATGAAATACCAAAAAAAGAAAGAAAAAGAAAAGTAGATGAATATTGTACAGTGTTTTTAAAACTCTAGATATACATCAAATAAGAAAGTAATAGGGACTGATGTTTAAGGTATGGTATGTAGAAAAAGTAAAAAAAAAACCTCTGACATAACAATTAAAGAGCTTTATTATTTAACTTTGAAAGAATGTTGAAGTTTTTAATGGCAAAGAGGAATCTAGTAGAGAAAAATCCTCTTTTCTTTTAAGCATTGGTTTTGGCTGTGAATTAGTCACCTTTGATGTGTCAAGATAGCACTGCTTAAAACATCAGATTATTAAATATACTTTTAAATAAGAGACATTTAAAGAAAAAAGTTATCTATTCAGCTGTATTACATATTTTCAATGTGCATGGTCAACTATATTGAAGTCCAAACCCTCAAATGTGATGATTATTAGGAAGTGGAAACTTGAAAGGTAATTAGGTCATGTGGTGGAACCCTCATGAATGGGATTCACATCCTTAAAAAAGGGACCCCAGAGAGCTATCTTGTCTTTTTTCCACTACATGAGGATACAATGAGAAATCAGTTGTCTGCAACCCAGAAATGAGCTGTCACCAGAACCTGATCATGCTAGCACCCTGATCTTGGACTTCCAGCCTCTAGAGCTGTGAGCAATACATTTCTGCTGTTCATAAGCTACCTAGTCTATATCACTTTGTTAGAACAGCCTAAATTGCCCAACATCACTGTATGTTATTTCCTTTCCATATAAAGAAAAGCTATTGCTTCTCGAAGTCACCTGTCTTATTAAGTTCTCTTACTGTGTCTTATAGTTTCTCAGGTTTTTCTCTTTGAGTATCTGGGTACATAATGGAACATCCTGCAAGTAATCTTAATTGTATCATCTCTTTTCCACTTTTAATGCCACTCTTCTCTTTTTTCCCCACTTTTCTCTTTTCTAATTAAATTGAACATTCTAACAGAATAATATTAAATTTATTGGTAATATTCACAGAAGTGCTTTTAGTATTTTACAGTTAAGCACAATTTCATATTTCTCAGAAATACATTTTTCCTATGTTAGGAAAATGTTCATCTTTGTTAATCAAAATTTTATACCAGGGAGAAAGTTGAATTCTATCAAATGCCTTTTTAGTTGCAATCTTCAATGAGGTATAATGAAGAAAATTAATGGATTTCCAAATATTAGCCATCCTTGCATTCCTGAGACCTAATACAATTGGCTGGGCTATAACTCAATTAATATGCCTCTGCATTCTATCTGGGATTAATTTCTTTACCATTTGCATTACTATATGTAAGAAGAACTACTTTGAAATTTTTTTCAGTATCTAGCAGAATTTTAAAATTGACATTTTGACAAAGCACCAAGATAAAATATAATGTGCTAGACATTTCTCCATGCCAAAGTAGGTGTTCTACCTTATGCAAGATTTGCAATGAAAATATCCCTAAGCTGGCAACCCAATTATTAAAGCCCTACAACTTTGTTAAGAATTGAAATGTTTGAGTTTTGATGTTAAAGAGAAGGTTTTGTGAAAAAGAAATTTTGAGAGCATCACCAACATGCTAGGAATCTCAACCCCACAGCAGGGAAGACTTGGGCAGTGTCTGGTTCTAACTCCACATATTGTGAAAGACGTTCCAAAGGGACTGCATGTCCCCCCAGATTTGTGGCTTATGCCTAAAATAGCTCAAGTGGTCTTTGAATGTAGCCTAGAACTGGGAAGTTACTTTTCTTTCTGAAAGTTGGTCCAAGATAGGTTATCATGGAGACCACATATGAGTCCCAAGTAGAAATGTCTTTTTGGGATTATTTGTGATCCACCCCAAGAGGGTTGCTTTTTAGGGAGACAGTTAGCTGCTGGAAAGGGATGTGGGGTGTCTATCCAGAAAGAAATATTTTGTGTTGAAGATAAACCCGATGAAGGAACGACACTGCCATGTCACAGAAGTTTTAGAAAAAGGTACTGCACAAAGAAATATTTAGAAAACACAAAGTACCCAACAAATAAAAAAGCTGGCTTTAAATATCTGCAGTGTACAAAATCATGAAGATACCTGTCAAATGTGAGTTTTCGTATTTTCCTTACCTCTTCTCTCATACTTCATTCATTCTTCTCCCAACCCCACTCATTCTTTTGGTGTTAGATTCCTCTTTCTCTGAAAGTGTTTAGCCCAAAGGAAACTCCAGGTGGAAAGGAAAGGAGAATCAATCTTAAAGTTTTGATCATAACACAGGACTGGGTATTTTAAAGGTTTAAACAAAGCAACATAAAGGAATGGTCAGAAAGAAATAGCAGAAATGGATAATGATCACTAATCAAGTTTAAGAGAATGGTGAGCGTCAAAAATAGGTTTCATTGTGTAATTATATACCAGGTATTCTTCTGGTTCAATGGGCAGTTAGATATTTTGTCCACAAATTCCAGCCACAAGAGAGTACCTATAAAATTTTCTTCTTTCTCAGAGCATTTTTTTTCTTCTTGGCACTTTACAATAGTTTTAATAAACACCTAAATCACCTCTGAGATGGTCATAGGGGATAATTGGTTATTTAGTTTTCCTTTTTTCTTAGATACCAATTTGGTATAAATTACTTTTAAGGAAGGCCTAGCAAATTATGAAATCGATTTATCATTTCAGGTCCTCAATCTTCTTGTTCCTAGTTGTCGTACCATTACTTGGCTATTACCTGCCTTCCAGAGATCACTTGAAAAGCATGTTGACCAAAGAAGGTTAAGTTTATGGTACCTGCTACAGCAAGGGAGAATCTTACCTTGATAGAGTCCTAAAAGTGTCTAAAAGGAGAACATGAATGGAAATGTAAGATTTTAGAGCCTTAGCTGGATCATTATAATTTGTATCTTGAAAAGTAAAAAAATGAGGGTGCCTGGGTGCCTGGGTGGCTCAGTGTTAAAGCCACTGCCTTTGGCTCAGGTCATGATTTCAGGGTCCTGGGATCGAGGCCCACATTGGGCTCTCTGCTCGGCAGGGAGCCCCCTTCCTCCTCTCTCTCTGCCTGCCTCTCTGCCTACTTGTGATCTTTCTCTCTGTGTGTCAAATAAATAAATAAAATCTTTAAAAAAAAAAAAGAAAAGTAAAAAAAGAGCATAATCAGGCAAAGTTTATGATATAATGACTTTGGATTGGTGGGCACAGCAAAACAAAGGTGAGAGAAAATTCTTTAAGCAAGTCTTGAAGAGCAAACTCTGAATCTTATTAATATAACTATTTTAGTGGTTTCATACTCTTGTCTATCAGGAATAAGTTTTTCCTGAGGCAGTAGCTAAGTAATTTTTGTTTATTCTTAGTATTGGTTTAAATTTTACTAGGAAAGTATTCAATCACAGAATTTTTCAGATGCATACAGAAAAATATGCTCAGTCCCAGTATTTTTTAACACTGAGAAAAGAACTTGTGTTGATTCCAGTTCTCAAATTCAGTTCCACACATTCAGTTTATAGAAAGGAAGTCTCTTAGAGTTACAAGAAGGAGCTCTACATCATTAGCAGTTAAATGTCATTGAAAGAAAACACAGAAACATGAGGGAATATGGGATTTGTCTGATTGGCTCCAGACTGACAAAAGTCTCAGGACTCCTGGGACTTATAAATGACTTTAGAGATAGCACATCATGGCTAAAGACTATATCCTAAGCCTGAGAAACTTAACCTTTTCTTTAACTTAAGAATTTATCCTCCTTATAAAAAGTATTTGATTGAGTTTGTTGCCTCCATTGCTTCCATACAGGGCATCTATTAGGCAGAATTCTTGCCAAGCTTTTCAGAAATAGTTGCTCTACTCTCTCTCCTACTCAGCTTACATGTAGGCATGAAAACAGTGATTAAAAAAAAATAAGATTAGAAAGAACTTATTAGATCTTAAATCTTAGAAAAAAATAAAAGTCTATCTAAAATATGTGAAATCAACTTTTTACATTATGAAAGCTAAATTACAATCCCTGTGTTTTCCAAGCTAAAATAAAAATCATAAACTTTTCATCAAAATGGAAGCAGAGGGATGTCTGGTGACTCAGTCAGTTAAGAGTCTGACTCTTGGTTTTGGCTCAGGTCATGATCTCAGGGTTGTGAAATTAAGCCCCTCATTTAGCTCTGTACTTAGTGGGGTGTCTGCTTGAGATCTTTCCCTCTCACTCTCCTTCCTCCTCTGGTTCTCCCTCTGCTCACTCTCTTTCTCTTTATCATATAAGTAAACAAATAAATAAAATCTTTTTAAAAATGAAAGCAGAAAGCTACTACAACTAAATCCATTATGTTAACTGCCACCTTTGACATTTTGGTCACCCTGTGCCTACGGCATATGCCCTCTTTTTGATCTAGGTAGCTGTAGTCAGGGGAGTCATGTTAATTTCACCTAGGGTGCCCAAGTTGACATCAGAACATCTAACAAAGAACCAGTTAGGACCACATTCTACAGAAAGTTTCTTGGAAACTAAGACTTAAGGGCCCAGTCTGCCTACTAAACAAAGTTTTCAAAGGAATCTATGTATCTATTTTAGAAGTTAAAAAAAAAAAAAAACCTGTCATTCTGGAAATTTGCTATGAGGTATCCAGTAGGACATTGTCTATAAGGTCTGAGTGAAGAGATACATAATTTGTGTAAGACTAGAAGCCAACTTCTACCCAGAAATCTACAAATTAGTAATATAAAAGTGTTACCCCACATTCATAACATCATTTAAACTATTAATCAACATTAATCTACCATTCATTGTGAATGTTACTTAAAGTGATTTAAAGGCATAATTTAAAGTGCAATTCAATATGTATTGGAAGCCATTTTTTTTTCTCTTCCTTAATCATCTCACTCTGAATAGAAAGTCACATTACGAAGATGTACCTGGTATTTTGTCCTTTGACCTAGCACAGGGTTTCATAATGGCAGTGCCGCTGACGTCTGGGCTGGATAATTATCTGTTATGGGGGTTGTCCTGTGCATTATAGGCTGTTTACAAACACAGTAGATGCAGTTGCAACTGCTTCCTCACACCACACCAGTTGTGACAACTGAAAATTGGTCCAGAGATTGCCAAATATAGTGGTGGAGTGGTTAGATGGGGGAAACACTCTCAGTTGAGAATTACTGCCGTAGAAGAACATTAAAGCTTCTCAGTTTGCATGTTTTGCATCAGCTGCTACCTCAATCCTAGGAAGCCCATTTATTATCACTGATGATGTCTAAGCTAATTGGTTCTTAGTTTAGGTTTACAACCTCTTTCATACTCAAATACACATGGCAGGAAAAAAAACAGGGGCTTGAGATACCTTTGGGAGTATGCTTGTATTTGTTTTCTTCAATTAGAAGGTGTTGTTTTCCCTACCAGAAGATCTGGATCAATATTGCCTTTCTCCCCTTAGAATCAATTATGGGATCTACATTATAGTTCCATGTTTGTTCCCAATAGCAAGATCCTGCTAACCAAGTCCTATCTGTATAAAGTGTTGTTTTCAGGGGCAACTTTCAGCAGTTTAAGAAACTGTCTTTATGCAAAACAAACCATTTTGAATACAATAAAAGCGTTATTTTTTAGCTGAAATTTATCTGTTTCCTGAGAGGCTGTTATTAGAAAATCATGACTGACTGCAGCTCACTGTAGACTGAACTGTGAGTCACGAAGAGTCACGAATTTCCTATTTCCCATTCTTTGAGTACTTCCCTCACTCCCATGAGAGTGATTTATGCAGCGACAGAGTCAGTCTGAATTTCCTCCTGCTTCACTTTCAAATTGCAGCGTGAATAACATTATCTGATCTTTATTGGTGGTTCATGGAAATTACACTTAGTTTCTTATTTCAAGAAAATCTTTCATTGAAATGTTTAGCTTTTAAACAAATCCTGGCACAATTCGTATTTTCAGCTTGTTTAGTAGCACTTGAATACATGCGGAGGGACAGGAAAATTGAAGAGGAAACAGAAAGGTGGCAGCCAAGGCATAGTCCCTTGATGAGCTAGATGCCTCTGTGGCCACAACCAAAAACCAAAATCTGCAGAGTAACTCCTTTAAGGTATATTTCACATAATTAAGTGCAGTGTAATGGAATGGAGAATAACTGTGGTAGGCCAGTGAGAAACCCAGCTTCACCCCTTTTTAAAACATTTGGAGGGGCACTTGTGTGGCTCAGTCAGTTAAGCATCCACCTTCAGCTTAGGTTAGATCCTAGGGTCCTGGGATCAAGCCCTGTGTCAGGATCCTGCTTAGTGGGAAGCCCACTCTCTCTCCCTCTGCCTGCCGCTCCCCCTGCTAGTGCTTCTCCCACTCTCTCTCCCTCTGCCTGCCGCTCCCCCTGCTTGTGTTCTCTCTTTCTCTCTATCAGATACATAAAATATTTTTTAAAAACGCATTTAGTGTTTCCTTATTTTCTTTATTCACAAGGGTAAATGACTTTCGTGAACTTATTCAATAAGAATTTATTGAGCACCTAACATATGCCAAATGTTACATTTTGTGCTTAGAACACAAAGGTAAATGTGAAAGACTTTTTTGTTGTCTATATTAGTATTAATATTCAAAAAGACCTCATCTCATAAGCAAAATGTTATGCAAATAAAGCTTGGAACACAAAGTATAAGTCAAAACATGAGAGCTTAGCAATTAGTGACAATATTCTGTGTATATAAATTGTGTAGAATTATACAAATTTGTGTGCTCTGTTTCTATACATAAAACTTGCCAAACAAACGTCAAAGACAACTTGAATAAATGGTGAATAGAAAGGCTTATATAGCCCCGATTTAATCAATTAAAATATAGCCCCAATTTATTCAATTAAAATAAATAAAATAGAAATCCTAGGGAACAGAAAAGGGACATTTTAATGCTTTAGTTATTATATTCAGCACAACATTAATTCAGGAATATTTTAAAAAGATTTATTAAATCTAAAATAATCATATCCTTGGCATAACACTTCACATCTAGATATTTATCCTCTGGAAATAAGTGCCAAAACGTATAACATATATTCACTTCTGTATCATTTTGGCGGTTAAGAACTCAAATTTCAAAAAAAAAAAAAAAAAAAGAACTCAAATTTCCATCAGTAGAGAAAAACTATGATAGACCCATTTAAAGGAGTAGCATGAAGCCATTAAACATAATGAGATAGACTTAAATTTAGCCTCATTAAAAAAATGTTCAAAATATGTTGCTAAATGAGAAATGTCAAAATTCAAAGCAGTCTGTATTGTCTGACATCTTTCTATAAAAGTAAAACAATGATAATATTAGTTATATGTATAGAAAAAAAGCTGAAGGACTATACAGTCAGAAACTAATGGACAGATTGTGGAGGACTTTTATTCATTTTATTCTTTTCCTTAACATTTGAATTTTAACTTTTGCTTATTTTTATAATTAGGAAAAAATAAGGCAATATAAAATTTTATGTCAATAATATTGTCTTCTTGAGAATTTGACATTCAAAATGTCATAGGTCAATATTCTTCTTTTTAAAATGTATTTATTTGAGAGAGAGTGTGTGTGTGACAGGGTAGGGGGGTGGGAAGTGGGTGGTGAGAGTCAGAGAGAATGGGAGAGATCCTTAAGCAGACTTCCCACTGGGGTTGGAGCCTGACTCTGGGCTCCATCCTCACTCCAACCCTGAGATCATGATCCCAACTGAAATCAAGTGTCAGACACTTAACCAACTGAGCCACCCAGGCGCCCTCTTCTGTTTTCATACCAGTTAGAACTTAGGAGTTGAGTAGCGCTAACATTGTTAAACATTGCTATCCCAAGTTATTCCTTAAATAGTTTTTAATTAGTCTCTTCTTGAAGGAAACATGAACGCCATATAGTGAATCTGTCTAAACAAAAAAGATTTAAGGGGCACCTGGATGGTTCAATAGGTCATGCATGCGACTCATAGTTTCCCCTCAGGTCATGATCTTAGAGTTGTGGGTTGGAGCCCTGTACCAAGCTCTGAGTAGTCTGCTTGAGATTCTTTTTTTCCCTCTGCTCTCCTGATGCTAGTGCACACACATGCACTCGCTCGCTCGCTCTCACTTTCTCCCTCCCTCTCTCTCTGAAAGAAATAAATAAATCTTTTAAAAAAATGATTTAAGAACTCATCGTAAGATTTACACTCATGGAATATTTCACATCTTTCCCTCCAAATTTATCAGAAGTTTTTCAAGTTCATTTTTTAATAACTGTTCTTATGTATAATTGCATTGTGAATGACTCTGATGAATTATTGGAAATTTTCCCGTGGCTTCTTTTGTGTGGGTGGCTCCCCTCCCCCCACTGAATTTTGATCTCTCTGAATTAATTAGGTTGGAAAAAGAAATGTACGTTAGTCTAGTTGGGTAGTTGCTATATGAATTACAGGATGTGTGAAGTATAATCATTTCACCTCAAAATGTGCTGAAACTGAGAGAACTGTATATACAGGCCAAACCACTGGCTCTGAAATCTTTAAAAAAAATCTTTATATATCTCTAAAATGTCAGCCAAGGTATATTTGCATATAGAATACATGGTAACATCACCATATCCTTAGCCTTTATTGCAAGTGCCTTGTTTACTTCATATTATTACATATTATGTCATATTACATGACACAGTCCTCGGGAAACTTTTGGCTAAAGTTGACTAAAGTCAACAAGCTTTCATCACAGAAAAGTACATGTAAAATTTCCTTATGAGTGTAATAACCCTGTTATATTGTACTCTAGTCGAAAGACATGCAGAGGAAAAACAATATATGAAAGGCACTTTTTGACAAAGTAGAGTAAATCTGAATTGTGCATGGTAAATTGAACAAATTCAGTAGTACTTTGTGATGTTCTTACAAGCTCATTACATTATTGTCTTTAGTATCAGTATCAGTATCACTAACAGTATCAGTATCAGTATCAGTATCTTGCCAATTAAGTATAAGAGAGTAGAACTTAAATGCTACAGAATAAATAATAGAATATAGTATAGGCCATTAGTCATTGGAATGAAATATGCACTTGGGTATATAAGGAACATCACCAATTGTACCTTTATGGTGACTCAGGGCCAAATCCAAATATAAGTGTCAATACTATTATGTCTGTTGCTAGATTTTTAAATAAAAGCAAAGTTGAATTTTAGTAAAATTCTATTTTTGACTAAAGCAACCATCCTTGCATTCTTTTCTTTCTTTCTTTCTTTCTTTTTTTTATTTTTAAGATTCTATTTATTTGTTTGACAGAGAGAAACACAGCCAGAGAGGGAACACAAGCACTGGGAATGAAAGAGGGAGAAGCAGGCTTCCTGCTGAATAGGGATGCCCAATGTTGGGGCTCCATCCCAGGACTCTGGGATCATGACCTGAGCCTAAGGCAGATGCTTAACAACTGAGCCACCCACGCTCCCCTCCATACTTAAATTCTTTAAAGCATTATTTTTACATTCTGTTAGTCTATGCAGTGGTCTCTTTTCAGTCCTTACATTATAGCCCAAGGGTCCTATTGGAAATCTCTGGTAGCATAAACTTAGCTTTACCAAGCCTGGTATTTGACCACATAAAACAGCGTAGCCTGTAGTTGGAATTTAAAAATTGTTTTTCAAAGTAGGTGTTAGCTGTGCAAAAGAAAAATAAAAAGACATTCCATTAGAGAGAAAAAAATTCAGAATGGATTGAACAGAGAATTCCATGTCTATAATTGATTACCCTATCATATATCCATAGGGCAAAATAAGATTACAAATTTGTATTTTAATTTTTTGTTTCCTAAAATCATAAGGCTCTTAGCATTAAGAATTATTCTTTTAAGTTGAGCTATTATTACAGTTTCATTTAGGAAGCCATTAGAAAAATAACATGTTGGTAATTATTAGACCAAAAAAAAAAAAAGAAGAAGAAAGAAATTCATTGCTCTATGTGTAGGTTTTCTTAAAATTAGTTTATGAGTTTATGTATCCATTGATGAATGTTATATATTTCTAATATGAAACAGGGTTTTGTAATAATTATAACTTAAAATTATTGAAAAGATACAAATGCTGAAACCCAAATTCACATAAATAAGTAGATGGGAACTATTATAGCATTGATACACAATTGAACTAACCCATTTTGAGTTATATGGCAGAAAATACTGAAATTAATAGTTATTTTTAATGTTAAGCTGAATGCCAGGTAGGTAGATTCTGCTTCAATTTAATTAAGAACAATGAATAAAAAATACTGTCTGATTTATGAAAAGATTAGTTACCTAGTCATTAAATGCTCATTTGCCCAACACCAACATCAGCCTTCCACTGACCGTTTGTTTGTCATTGAAGAGATTATACCTTGGGCCAAAGCCCTTTATAAGGTCATGGTTACAGGAGACAGAATTTATCTTTTGTTATTTGGGAAAGGGCAGTTACGAAAAGTGAGGCAAAACTGAGAACCAGCATATGCCAAAAAGATTCATTTTAGGCATACATTTTTTTAAATCCCAGATATTCTATAAATGATCAATCTTAGGAAGCTGAGAATTGGAAAGTAATTAGTTTTAAACCATGCAACTCCAAATAGGAAAAGTCTTCATGCATTCTCCCTGAGAGCCTAACGATATTCTGGTTTGAAGGATACAGTCATTTAAATGTTCTAGCTTTAGGTTAAGATTTCATTTACAATTCCTTTCTTCTAGAGAGTCCAACAGCTTGTCACCTGCTCCAATTTCCTACCACACAGCACAGCACCCATTCTCTTAGCTTTCAATTCACATGTTCTCTTCCTTCTTTATTGGTGACACCTGAAGATCTTACATTCTACCTTTTGTGTTCAACTACACATTTATAAAACTTTTGGTGAAGTTTGCAAGTATTCCTATATTGGGACAATTCTTAAGTTGACTTAGTGTGCCATTCTATATGAATAAAAAGTTAGTTGAATCTAGAACCCAAATTATTCAGAAATCTGAATTGGTGCTTACTAGTACAATCTTGTTGGAATGAAGAAAGTAATCTCGACCTCATAGTGTGCACACTGCAATTTTTTAAGTGTATATTACACATTAAAAAATATAAAAATTTTCATGATGCTATATATGCCTCCATAATATTTAGAAACTATAAGAATATCAAAGCAGAGGTGGGGAGGATGGAGGTAAAGGAAGATAAAAGACACCCTTGATACCTCCATTCATTAGTATGCCAAGAAATAAAGCTAATACTTTAATAGCTACAACAAGAGTTACACTGTGAACCTGTTATCTAGAAAGGCATTTAATGAACACTGTTTGATATGGATGAATTATAAACATTATGAGTTGATGAAAAAAAAGCATATGCAAGACAACTGACTAATAAGTAAAAGTTTGCTCAGTACTAAATAATATTAATGAAATTTTGAATTTACATAGTTTTATAAGGTGTATCCTTTGAGTGCAAGACAAAATCCTTTTCAAAGTTTTGCTTATTATAAGCATTTGTCAAAAAAAAAAAGCTGATTGTATGGGGTTGCCTAATAGTGTATCCATATAGCTATTTTCAAATCACTGCTAGGGTATATAAGAAGATATTCAAATAAATACACAAATAGGGAAAAACAAAACAAAATAAAATGTGAACATTTTTTTGTGTAGTGTATCTTTTTCTATACCCCCTTTTTTTTTATCATGTTCAGTTAGCCAACATATAATGCATCATTAGTTTTTGAGGTAGTGTTCAGTGATTCATTAATTATGTATAACACCCATGGCTCATTATGGTAAACTTTTAGAAGGACATTTTTTTCTTAAAGATTTTATTTAGTAATTTGACAGAGAGGAACACAGCCAGAGAGGGAACACAAGCTCGGGGAGTGAGAGGGAGAAGCAGGCTCAAGCAGGGAGCCTGATGTAGGGCTCTATCCTGGGTCTCCGGGATCATGACCTGAGCCGAAGGCAGGCGCTCAATGACTGAGCCACCTAGGTGCCCCCATGGTAAACTTTTTAACTGGAGGGGAAAAAATGTCATTAAAATTGTTTAGAGTTTGGGCGCAGTGGCTCAGATGTTTAAGCATCTGCCCTAGGCTCTGGCCATGATCTCTGGGTCCTGGGATCAAGTTCTGCATCAGGCTCCCTGCTCAGCAGGCAGTCTGCTTCTCCCTGCCCTCTCTACCCTTTCCTGCAGTGCTTGCTCTCTCTTTCTCTCAAATGAATAAATAAAATCTTTAAAAACAGTGTTCAGAGTCAGAAAATCAAATCCAGCTAATTTTACCAAAGTTTGGGACAGCACTGGGAGATGGCAAAGAAAGAGGTAAGTCTGCAGGTTGCCCTCTGTACTTACATTTATACCACAGGAGTTCTGGGATTACCCTACTCTGTATTTGATCTGGAATGCTGGAATGTTCAAGAATAATGAAAGGATTACCTAGAACTATGTCAATGGGCAGGGAGCAGCTTTTCAGTGCTTCCTGAAACACTATGTGATTTTCTTCCAGTTTACCTAAGAATAAGCTGTATTCCCTATTTTCAAAGATCTTTTTATGTTGAATAGTGTCACTTTATTTATTTATTTTATTTATGGTTTTTGGTCACAAGCACTTAAATTTTCACTTTTTAGCTTGACAGTAATTCTTCTTGAAACAAACCTTCCTTATTGAACAAACTTCTTGACAATTCTTTGTGAATCATGATCTAGATCCTCTACTTCCATGTCCGGTAGTCCTAAGTTCTCTTCCAAGCTCTATTCTCTCGAGAGCAGACTGAACCGTTTTGTGTATATTCCTAGACCCAAGGAGGGTAGAGTTGGATGGGGAGTCCACATACATGCACAGTACAAGACAAAGTAGATTGGTATTTGGAATATAATGCAAAGAAAAGGGGAACAAGCCAAGTGCTGGCTCTCTCTCTCCATGCCATGTTTTGGTATGTGACTCAAGAAAAAAAAAAAAAAATCCAAGTTCCCTGAATTTAACCTGGCTTTCCAGGTCATTATAAAGGTATATTTGTCAAAGTAGAAGGAAGGCACATATTTTATTTAACAGTTTATTAGGTTGAATTATTACCTTTAAATATTTAGATGTATAACATTAGAGCCTGCTCTTGCTGGTTTTTTGTTAGGTTTTTTTTTTTTCTTTGCCCTGGGTCCTACATTAGATGAAGGTAGGTCACAAAACATCCCTCATAGACACAGCAGCTAGGACTTCACAAGATAATTGAATTTTCAGGAAATTCATATGCATATATAAATAACCAAGTGCAAAGCAGAGTTTTCCATGTGGAGATTTATAAGGCGAAGGCAGTATAAGGTGGGAAAATGTCTTAGCCTGCTTACCCCCAAAGCAGAATTTAGGACTAAAGCTTTTGTGACACTGAATTATTTCAGAAAGTGAGCTCAAAAAGTAGAGAACTGGGGAAAAAAATGAAACAGTGGAAGGAAAGTCAATATAAAGCTATATTGCTGATCTGGTTTTCTGTGGGCTCAGTTCTGCTCAGTCTTGCAAGCTGCTATGTAAAATGTGTCTCAGAACTGTCCATCCAGGAAACATTACAGAGGAGTATAAATTCATTCATTCACAGCTGGCCAGTATTCCTATGTGCCTTATATCCTTCACTCTTTTAGATTGTGCATGTGTTGGTAGGGCTGAACAGTCTCTGCATCCTGGAGAAGTCCCATTTAGTGGAAGCAGAGAAGGTTAGGGGAAGAAAGCAAAGACACGCACTGTAATTGAATGAGGTATTGTCAGGTTGTATCTGTGGGCAGCTGGTTACCATAGAAATGGCTAGAGTAAACCAAAGGCTGAGAGGAAATGAGGTAGGCATACAAGATTCCTGGTGGAAGGAATCAGGGAAAATAGCAATTGCATTCAAACCGTTCGAGAGAATGGGCAGACAATAGCAGCTGGAGATGGAAGATGTATTCATTTCCTAGACTGCTGTAGTAAAACACCACATGTTTGGTATCTTAAAACCCCCAAAATTTATTCCTCATATTTCTGGAGGCTAGAAGTCCAAAATTGAAGTGTCAACAGGGTTGGTGTCTTCTGAAGCCCATGAAGGAGAATCTATTCCATGTCTTTGGCCTGGCTTGTGGTGAAGTTGACAGTCTTTATAGATACTTCCCCTCTCCTTGTGTGTTTGGATCTTCATAGAGCTGTCATCTTAGAGGTAGGCACACCAGTCATACTACTTTGGTGGCCCACCCTATCTAAGTATGACCTCATCTTAACTAATCACAGCTAGATTAACCTTATTTCTAAATAAGGTCACATTCTGAGATACTGAGGACTACAACTTCAAAGATCTTTTGTGGGGAAACATAACTCAACCAATAACAGAGGAAGATCATTGTAGGCTGAATGAATTTACAAAAATGGTGCCAATGCTTAAAACTATTCAGCAAACTGTTATTAACCTAGGAACTCCAAGTGAGAGTAGAAATGGAGAAATTAAACAAGGAATAATGGTAGTGTGATCTGTGTTTACTTCTGCAGGCTCAGGTATTGCAGACAGGGATTGGAGAATTCAATTAATATTTCTTCTTACTGTTCATGTTTTTTAAAAATCAAGTTCTTTCTGCAACCCTCTTTGTAACATTTTTTAAGGTCTGCAGTGTATTTTCAATAGTATTAATGTTTAAAAATAAAATCCCGAGTACACCTATTTCCGAAACCTAAATCCCCCTTTTTAAAAGAATAATACAAAAGGTGACTACTGCTTCCACATATCTGTTTCTTAAACATCAAGGTCAGCAAGGCAAAGAAAGAAAAATGATATGAAAATACTAAACCTTTTTGATAAAACTTTCTGTATTTTTACTCAAATTTCATTGGATGTAGAGAAAATAAATGTACTTATTACTTAAAACCATATGGTATGTAAACAAATTTAAGTCACAATACAAATGTAGCATATTATTAGTAGTAACATATTACATTAGTATTAAAGCATGATATTCACCTTTAGAACTATTAGTGTTTTTTTAATGTGTGCTTTATAATCTTGGAGAAAAGGCACTGGAAACCAGTAAGAAATATCCAAAGAACATATTGTTATTCCAAATTAATAACAGGGGGTGGACAAGTGGTGATTGATTCCAAGTGCCTTGAGTATCTATAGAGTGATAGTTTGTGCTCACAACTTGCTGGAAACTGAAATCTGTGAGTTTAAAAGACAGGAAAACATGATTAAACTTGGCTTCACTGGTATCTAGAAGGGGACCTGACTTTATGTGCTCTCCTCTCTTAGGCTATCCTAAGTCAGTCTACATAGTTGGAAACCTGAGTGCCTGCTCTCTATGCGGGGTCTGGCTTACGAGTACTAATAATGAAAGCAAAGAAATGGACTTGGTGTTCAAAAGGCTAATCCACATGTGAGCACAATAAGAAGGGAGCCATTTCCATATCATCACAGGACCAAGAACAGCCAGGCTTTGACAGGGCATCGAAAATGTCCGGCCTCTTGCTGGTACCCATTCTACTCTTGTCACAGACTTTGAAGCAAGTAGGCTTGGGTAAATACAAAACTGGGCCTCACGTGGTGCTCCTCCATTACACACATGTCAATATGTGGAGATTTCCGCCTGAGAGGAAACCATGGAAAATGGAAATTCAACATATGGTCAATGAAGGCTGCAAAAATCATGGAGAGGAACAGTTGCACTCCTGAGGCTTTCAGTGGCACTCTTTGGTAATTGTTTAATTGAAATTTTATTCCTTTCATTGAGCCTCACAGCAGGAGTGACTCTGCAATTACAAAGCAGTTTTGATATTTCATTCCTGCCCTTTATACCAATGGGTGAAGAATGGGCATTAATTAAGGGATAGCTACAAAACAAATTGCTTTGGAAGGGAAGAAAAGGGAGAGACATGAGAATGTGTATGAATGTAATTAAAAGAGGGGAGAGCAGAAGGAACATAGAAAAAAATTTTTCTTTGTGTCAGTAACAGCAACATAGGAAAATAACTTTACTGAAAATTTGTGAGTAGATAAAAAAAGACAATAATTACAATGAAAAATGTTTTTAAACCAGCCATAGTTCAAATTTTGTTATTCACAGGCCAAGTGACTTGAGCAACTCATATCATCTTTCAGAACCTCAGATATAGTTCAACAGGAGGCGTTAACTGCAAATTGTTATCCTTTAGAGGACAATTCTGAGAATAAAGTGATATACTACAGGGAAAGCATGTTATAAATTGTAAAACTCCTGTACTCAGGAAATTGCATGATTGATTCAGAGAAGGAGTTAACCATTAATTTATTTTTTAAAAGTGTGAGGGAGGAAAGTAGAAGCTGAGAAGCAATCAGTATACTCCTTACTAGTACTCTGAGTTTAACTTTACAAAACTAGTATGTAAAAGAGAAACTCAGTCCTGCTACCAGTAATTAGCCACAGAAAAGAATTATAATGGAACTAAAACTTTAAGGTGCTTTTGTGGAACTTATTTAGATATGTCTTCAATATGAGTAACTGGAAATAGGGTTGAGTTGGTGGTGTCTAATGCCAAATCTCTGGGTCTAAACTATTAAGAATATAAATTTATTGCTCTTATTTGTGAATAATCTAGTGAGATTAGCGTGCAGCTCTCATTAGTTTCCTAAATGTTCAAAGGCAACATCAGCAAGTAGTTCTATGAGTCAAGATGGAGCTTAAAAATTTTTCTTAGTTCCCCAATAAAGTATGCTCTTAACCAATGGAACAAAATAAAAGTGGTTTTAGATGAACAATAACTGATAGGGCCAACTAAGAGAAAATAGGCTCTGTCAGCCAACATAAGTCTCTTTACTTTTTTCTTATCATTATAAATATATCCATGGTTTGAAGACCATAAGAAGCAAGTAAATATAAAATGATAATCAAACACAACATTGAGCTACTTAAAATTCTGCCAACATATGATATTGAATAATATATTATTAAAATAACCATGTTCACATGTTTCCATCCATGACAGAGTCAGCTGGATCCCTACATAATATCTATTTTCCCTTTCTGCCTTGACAGCAAACAATCCAGTATTATTTGGAGCAGTGATATGCTGGACAATATTTTATTTCCCACTCTTCCTTACAGCTAAAGATATCAATGGTGTAGGAAATGTTTGGGACTAGGGGCCAATGGCCTAGAAAGAATTCTTGAGATGTTTTTGGTGTAAAATGGTGGTTTTATTAAAGCATAGGGACAGGACCTGTGGGCAGGAGGAACTGCCCTGGGGTCATGAGGCATTGCTGATTATATATTTTCAAGTGGGAGAGGGTTAGGAATAGCATAAGTCTCTAAGGAATTTTGAAAGAAAGGTTTCCAGGACCTTGAGGTGACTAGCTATTGTTAGGAAAAAGTCATTTATTACTATCTAATAAAACTCTAGTCAGGAGACCTTCAGATGTATATTGGTGAGCCATATGCTTGGGGGCTGGTTGCTAACATATATCTTGGAGGGTATAAAGGAGAAATAAAAGAAGTTTCCAAAGGAATTTTTATATGTTAAAATAGACTTTCAGGATCCTGGGGAGTTGAGATAATGTTAAGCTAAGATTGCCTTTTGCCCTTAGCAAAGTATTAACTTTGAGGTAGCTGAGCTTCCAGAGGAAGGTCACTCTGCCTTTTTCAAGGACTTGTCAATGGGCTGTAGATAGTAAGGAAATTTTATTTATTTATTTATTTTTGCCTTTGTTTCTCATATCATCAACATGACTATGTCCTGACTAATGAATTAAAAGTTGGAAGTTTGGGGAAGAGACTCTAGTATGGTTAGTTCCTTAAGGGATATTTCCCTTTTGCTTTTTGCCTCTTCCCCTTCTTGCTGTTTGGTAATGGATGTGAAAGCTGGTGCCACAGCAGCTCTTTTGAACAGTGAATTTCCTTGAAGGTAGAATTTAACCAGTATTGCGTTAAATTCAGTTTTATTTTGTATTAGAGAAAAGCAATATGATTTTTTTAAATTTTATTAAATATTTGTTAATGCAGACAATCAAATTTAACTGATATATGACAACTGCAATATAAGTTCCTTGAAAGCAGAAGCTTTTTCTTTTTGTTCAGAGTCCAGTACAGAGGCGAGCCCATAGAGGTTCAAAACTATGTGTTGATTCTGAAGGCCTACTACTGACTCTTCCTTTTTTATATTGTACTAACTCAAATAACTCCTTTCTACCTCTCCTCTTTTCTACTTTTCCTACCATAATTTCCTAAATTATTTCTTTAGTTGCCTTTTTGTTTACTCTTCCACCAATCTTTGTTCCTCATATTGACCATTGTCTTGTTCCTTCTTATTTAAATAGAAGTTTGTCCCAATGGAAAATTAGCAAAATATAAATCCCAAAGAAATGATAATTTTTCTTTCAAATTTGATTTAAATAGAAACCAGAATGATAGAGGTACTGTGTAATTCTTTAAGAATTTTCCTATTTAAGGAGTGCCTTGGTGGCACCATCTGTAAAGTGCCTGACCCTTGGTTTCAGCTCAGATCCTGATATCAAGCCCCAAACTGGGCTGCACACTCAGTGCAGAGATTGCTTGAGATTCTCTCCCCGTCCCTCTGTTCTTCCCACTCGTGATCTTTCTCTGTCTTTTCCTCTCAAGTAAATAAACAAATAAATCTTAAAAAAAAAAGACTATTCCTTCTTTAAAAATATAGTTTTATCTTCATAAATGTAAAATAATTCTTTTCTACATCCTTGTGTATATTTTATAATGCTATTATGACCTAAAACAAAGATTCAAGTTCCATGGTCACTGTGAATTTAGGAACTTCAAAGTTTGTATACTGAGTGAGTCACTGGGGGATATATTTGCAAGAAGGTCTAAAAAGTCATGAGATAATGAGAAATCAAGTTGAAAAATTGGTCTCAAAGGTTAAAATTCCCAACCAATGATCAATTAAGAAGCAAAAGTCACCTCCTAACTTCCAAAGTAAAATTATAAATGGGAGAAGAATTCATGCTAGAAAAGGGGAAATGATTAAGTGTCTTTGAGGTGATTTTTTAAAAATGTAATTATTTGTCATCCAAATTACCCAAACATACATATTTTTTAATTTAAATGCAATTAGCCAACATATTAGTTTCAGATGTAGAGTTCAATAAATCATCTTTTGCATATGTATAACACCCAGTGCTCGTCACTTCACATGCCCTCTTTAATGTCCATCACCCAGTTACCCCATCCTCCCACCCACCTCCCCTCCAACAACTTTTAGTTTGTTTTCTGTAGTTAAGAGTCTCTCATGATTTGTCTCCCTCTCTGAAGACTTCCCACTGTTATTTACTTTTTATTTTTTACAAGTTTCTCAGATAAGGGATTATACGATGAATTGTTAGAAAAGTACTCTAAGGATGAAAGAAAATGAAAAAAGTCCTTTATTGCTATCTGAAAAGTCAACTAATATGGAATTTTTTTCATTATTCTGGCTATTTTTAAGATTTTTCTCTTCCTTTTATTTTTTACCAGTTTTTATTAACATGTGCCTACATGTGATATTTTGGGTATTTAGAATATTGGAGAGCAGTAGTTCTTTGTAAAACTGTATCCTGATATCTTTCTACAGCTTTGAAAAATGTTTTGCCAATGACTCTTCAACTATTGCTTCAGTCCCGTGTTCCCTCTTCTCTCTTTCTCTTCTACACATGCATTTTCTCTTTGTTTTTCAGTCTGGTTATTTTTGACCTACAGTTTGTTTTCTTATATCTAATCTACTGGCAATTTACCCACTGAGTATTGAACTTCAGTTATTCTATTCTTCAGTTCTGGAATTACCATTTGATTATTTTATATATATTCCTATATTTTCTAAAACGGTTTATATTGTCATCTATTATGCTGCATATATTAATTACAATAATTTTTAAATTTCTGTTTTATCACTTCACTTCTTAGATCATCTGTGGGTCTGTTTTTAGCACTTAAATCCTTCTCTTGGTTTTGCTTTTCTTTTTAAAGATTGAATTTATTTATTTGACAGAGAGAGAGATCACAAGTAGGCAGAGAAGCAGGCAGAGAGAGAGGAGGAAGCAGGCTCCCTGCTGTGCAGAGAGCCTGATGGGGCCTTGATCCTAGGACCCTGAGATCATGACCTGAGCTGAAGACAGAGGTTTTAACCCACTGAGCCACCCAGGTGCCCTTTTCTCTTGTTTTTTGATCATTTGTTTTTCTTCTCTTGTAGATTTTTTAAAAATTCTGAACATTGTATATAAAAGACTACCAAGATAATGGGGTGTCTGGGTGCCTCAGTCGTTAAGCATCTGCTGGCTCAGATCATGATCTCAGAGTCTCTGGACTGAGCCCTGCATCAGGCTCCCTGCTCAGTAGGAGACCTGCTTCTCCCTCTCTCAATCTCCCAACTTGTGTTCCCTCTATGGCTGTGTTTCTTTCTGTCAAATAAATAAATCTTAAAAAAAAAAAAAAAAAGACTACCAAGATAATATGCTTTATATGACATTATCTTCCTCAGAGAATATTTAATTATTCTAGTGAGTAGTTAGCGTAACGGCAGATTTCATCAGTCTAAGCAGGGACTGATAAAGTTTGAGAATATGTTTCAAACTTTATAAGAGCTGTAATATTTTTACTTTTCCCATATTCCTGAAAATTTTGAGTGTTACCATTGCCTCTCTTTCTCAGCAAATTCTAATTTCTTTTTTTTTTTTAAGGTTTTATTTATTTATTTGACAGAGAGAAACACAGCCAGAGAGGGAACACAAGCAGGGGGAGTGAGAGAGGGAGAAGCAGGCCCCCCGCCGAGCAGGGAGCCCGAGGTGGGACTCGATCCCGGGTCTCCAGGATTATGACCTGAGCCGAAGGCAGTCGCTTAACCAACTGAGCCACCCAGGCGCCCCGCAAATTCTAATTTCTAATTTGTGTTCTTCTGGTGTTGTGAGACTGCTCAAAGTTTCCTTTATCTTTTGCCTGCTTTCTTCTTATTCAGTCTCTTACACTTTGGAAGATTAATGTTTGACAAATACCATAAGGAATAAAATTTGCCCTCACTTCTTTCTTTCTTTTTAATATTTTATTTATTTGACAGAGAGAAACACAGCCAGAAAGGGAACACAAGCAGGGGGAGTGAGAGAGGAAGAAGCAGGCTTCCCCACCAAGTGTGGAGCCCGATGTGGGGCTCTATCCCGAATCTCCAGGATCATGACCTGAGTGGAAGGCAGTCTCTTAACCAACTGAGCCACCCAGGCACCCCGCTCTCACTTGTTTACAAATTTGTTTTCTCTGAATCTTGTCCTTTGGATCTGACCTACGTTGATACCATTATACTTGTACCTTTTCATCCCAAGTTTGACAAACATTCCAGGCAGACACTTTCTGCATAAACTCTGAGCCTCATACTGTAAAATGGCAAATGGTATCAGATTCTTCACTGGGAAAAAGCTAAACAAGCATAGCTCCCTTCAATATGTTTTCCTTCCCCTTCTGATCTGTACCTCTAATCCTGGTGGCCTTACTTGCTTTCTAATGCCTAAATAAGCTAAAAAAAGAAAAACCTAAACTGAGATTTTATAGTAGTTTTTGACTGGAGAACTTGTGAAATCCCAGCTATTCCAATAGAGTTGGAAGATCTTTTTGGAACCAGTTTTTTTGACCTTTTTTTTTCCCTCTAAGCCTGACGTTTTTGTTCTGTGGATTATGTTGTACCAATTTAGAATTTTTCTTAATATACTAGTGAAAATTTTCTTATGTAACATTTTAGAAATATTGCAAACTTATATGAAAACTGAGCTACTTAGTTATTTTGTCCCTACTGAAAGAGGAAAAAGAAGTTGGGAGGGGACATGGATTTAGCCCTGTGGGATAAGTTGTTTTTATTGTTTATGAGCCCAGAGAGGAATATAGAAGAAAATTTGTTCAAGTTAAACATTTTTTTGTTTTGTTTTCCTTAAATAGCAATCCCAATGGTATTAGATTATATTTGGCCAGCTTCTTACATATATTTGCCAATGAATGAGTCCAAATATGAAGGAATTTTCTTTCTATTTGGACTGATATAATTAGCCTGTCTACAAATAGATTATTTATATCTGTATATTTTAGTGGAAGACTTGTCTTATAGAAGATAAATCCTTATCGTAAAACTGTCCAGAGTGGTGGGAGATCCAAAGGAAGGAATTTTTGTTCCTGATAATGTAGTATGCATACTATACCAGGAGAGACAGTGCAGCAGTGGGACAGGGAATGCATATACCTATAGTGGAATCTCAAAAATGACACGCATTACAAAATGAGTAACTATGAAACACAGGTTACAAGAAAAACCATTCAAACACATAAAACAAGTATGGGTGAATAATATAAGACAAGATAAATTCTTTACTAGAATTTCAGGAGTACAAGTTATGGATCTTCTTGTATGATTAGCTTAGATAAAAAATAGAGTTTCATAATGTTACCTAGTGTATTTAATGCTTTACTTCTATGAAACCAAGCTGAAATGGTATGTCTGGTATTGTGTGGATTAATTTAAGAACAAAATGCCCATTGTAGTTCCTCTTGCAGATATCTTAAATATTTCATGTTGTGCTGACAATGCTAAGGTACTTATCTCAAAGAACTGTATTTTGATGTGGTTATTGACCTTTCTTCTTAATAATTCTGAATGGAGATATACAGAAATGAAATCTCTTTGTTCTTTGTTCTCATGTGATAAATGTTAAGGTGAGTCTCTAAAAGCATATTGAAAACATATGATCTTAGTGACACATGAAAAAAATAATGCTCATTTTCATGGTAATGATCAAATTCCAATTAAATATAGCTTAATTAAACAGTGTCATTAAGTTTGTAGTAGTTTGAAATAAGGCATTATATCTAGCAGCATATCAATTTTATGTTCTTTTGACTTAAAAAAAACCATTGGAGGGATTATTGTTTTTAAACTTCAGAAAATTCTAGAGGCTTATTGTTTCCTCATAACTCACTTGAGGATAACTGAGAGTTGACTTTTTCATGGTTATATACAAAGTCAGGAATGTGACTCAATCTTTGATGTATAGTCCACTATTTTTTTAAATTCCACTGTTTCTTAATTAGCAACTGAAAATGATAAAAAGAAAAAACAGATTTTATTTTCCATGACTATGAGTTTAGTCAAACTTGCTTTGAAATGGAAAGATTAGCATACATACCATTTACCTCGACAATGATGGAACTGGAGGCTACTATGCTGAGTGAAATAAGACAATCAGAGAAAGACAATTATCGTATGGTTTCACTCATATATGGAATATAAGAAACAGCATGGAGGATAATATGGGAAAGGAAGGAAAACTGAATGGGAAGTCATCAGAGAGGGAGACAAACCATGAGAGATTCTTTTTATTTTTTAATGTTGTTAGTCACCATACAGTACTTCATTAGTTCTTTATATAGTATTTCATGATTCAATGTATATAACACCCAGTACTCCATGCAATATGTGTCCTCCTTAATACTCATCACTGTGCTAACCCATCTCCCATCCCCCCCTCTGAAACTCTCAGTTTGTTTCCTAGAGTCCGTAGTCTCTCATGGTTCATGTACCCCTCTGATTTCCTTAGCGTGAAGAGACTCTTAACTATAGGAAACAAACTAAGGGTTGCTGGAGAAGAGGTGGGGGGGCATGGGGTAATTGGGTGATGGGCATTAAGGAGGGCACGTGGTATGATGAGCACAGGGTGTTATACATATGCAGCTGATGAATTATGGAACTCTGCATCTGAAACTAATGATGTACTATATGTTGGCTAACTCAATTTAAATTTGAAAAGAAAGGAAAAGGGAAATGGGAAGATTAGTAAAAATTATATGATTTCACCTTTGCTCATCTTCTACTGATGAATTATTAGTGTAATTTTTGATCAATAAGAATATCTGTCTTCTTTTTCTTTTATGAACTCTTAAGGAAAATAATGAAGCAGAGTGGATGTTTATGTACTGTAACAGCAGGACACAATCTACCACAATAATATATATTATATTCTTCAAAGACCATAGAGAATATGAGAAACAATAAAATGCATAATGAGGAGATATATGACTGAGGTGGGTGTGAAAAAAACACACAGAATTTTCAATTTCATTTTCAACCAATCAAGAAAACTGTTTAGAACAGGTAACATTTCAAAAGAAAAAAAAAGAACAGGTGACATTTCATAGAGAAGAAAAATAGGTACTTTGATTATCTGATAAAGAAAAGACATTTTTAAAGCAATTTTGATTCACTTGTAGATGTATTCCAATTTTAAATTCTCTTTGTATTTTTTAATTTGCTGCTAAAGTATAATTAGAATCTAATGTAAATTTTTTCCTCTGCTTTAAGAATCTTGACATTTATCACTTCATTTTAACAATACCCTTCATACAGTGTTGTTTCCTTTTATAGTCATTACACTTTAAAAAAAAATTCTGCTATCATGGAAAAATAAGGATAGAAACAGTATTAGAATAACAATTCAAAAGAAACAAAGGGGTCCCAAGTAACAGATAGCTAAATAAACACAGAAGAAAAGTTATGTATTGCTCCTAAGTAAAATTAAATTATAGCTGTAAAAATACAAATGGCTCAATCTATATTATCTTTTGTTGATCCATCAGCTCGTTGCTATAAAAATACTGACAATTATAAATATAGTCCTTTCTTTTCTGCTTTTGGAGCCATCATATCTTCCTATGAAAGTCACAAGTGAGAGATGAATTTGACATCTTGGGTAGGAAATTGAATAGAAACAAGAAATCAAGTAGAAATTCAAATCTCTGTCCTCTCACAGGAACATATGAAAGTGACTTCCATAATGGCAAAATTTTCTGAGAACATTAAATTAAAAATTTAAGAACATGTTTATTACAAATTAGTTTGACTCGAGAGATTAAAAAAATTCATGCCTTTTGAGAATAATGCAGTGTCATTCCGATAGGCAAAACATGCTTATGAAATGTCCTAAAGAACAAAGAATTGAACAGGGAGAAATATTAAATTTACTTGTATTACAAAATTTTCCCAGAACTTAATTTAAAATTAAAATAACTTCATCTTCATTATTTTTATAATCATTGTCAAATATTTATTGAATGCCTACCAAGTAGAACAGAGAATTAAGTGTTGCCACCCCAAAAGAAATGATAATGTCTATCTACAGGGGCATGCTATCAGGTTAGAAAAGAGAAAATAAGTTTCTACTGCTATATGTTCCCATTACTTATATTACTCTTACCTTATTTGGAACTATACAATTCTAATAATTCTTTGGGCTTTCATTTAATACAATTTTTTATTATTTTTCTTCTTGGAGTAATTTGAGGCAATGAAAGTTGAGGGAAAATCTATCTCAAATCTCAGATCATCAAACACTATTGTGTCTTCAGCAGGGACTTCAGATATCCAGTAAGTCCTTACTGAAATCAGAGTTTAATGGTCAGTATGTTTTGATTTAAGTTTGTCCTATAGTATTAGAAGTCCCCAACCTAACATTATTAGAGAATATAAGAAGATACTTCAATGAAAACCTAACTTTTAATTTTCCACAATGATATCAGTTGCAGAATATGAATCACACTGTGTAGTCACCTAGCAACTATTTATTTGATACAAAATTTTCGCCTAAAACAGACATTTTTCCCACGACTAAATTCTATTTCAAGTCCATCACATTTATTTTCACATGGATGTCCTGACAGAAACCACAATAACTTAAACTAGAACAGGCAAGTGGTAGATCTGCTCTAGTGAAAGCTGCAGTGGGACTAAAGCATAGATACTGGGTGGTACTCGCAGACTCTGGACATATTCAGGATGTTATTTCATGAATCATGTTCAGAATGAGAGGAAAACCAAGGGGGAAAGTTACTGGATAAAACATCACAGGGGCGGGGCGCCTGGGTGGCTCAGTTGGTTAAGCGACTGCCTTCGGCTCAGGGCATGATCCCGGACACCCGGGATCGAGTCCCACATCCGGCTCCCTGCCTGGGCAGGAAGCCTGCTTCTCCCTCTCTCACTCCCTTTGCTTGTGTTCCCTCTCTAGCTGTGTTTCTCTCTGTCAAATAAATAAATAAAATCTTAAAAAAACAAAAAACAAAAAACATCACAGGGACGCCTGCGTGGCTCAGAGGGCTAAGACTCTGTTTTCGGGTCAGGTCATGATCTCAGGGTCCTGGGATCAAGCCCCACTTCGGGCTCTTTGCTTGGCAGGGAGCCTTCTTCCCCCTCTTTCTCTGCCTGCTTCTCTACCTATTTGTGATCTATCTCTCTGTCAAATAAATAAATAAAATCTTTTTTAAAAAATCACAATAAAAGGAAAACTTGATGTGTCTTTCTTTGCCCTATCCTCTTCTGGGCTTCTCTGTGATATAGCACTCCTCACATTTTATTATAATGGCCTCTTTTTCTTTTTTATTTAATTTTTATTAATTTTTATTTTTTCCATAACCCAGCCACCCTCGCCCTCCACCCTACCCCCCAGCAACCCTCAGTTTGTTCCCTGAGATTAAGAGTCTCTTATCGTGTTTATGTTTCTTCCTACCCAGCCAAACCAGAGGCTTTTTAAGTGAATAGAGCCCTCTCTCTTTGAGGAGGTAGGCGAAGTGCTTACATCATTGTAAACTTCAAAGATGCATAAATGGAAGAATAAGGGTCTAAAATGATGTGGTATCTATCAGAGAAATAATGAACAAATTGTAAATAATGTCATAGGATCTTGAGGCCCATGATTTTAATAAAACCTGACAGAATTATAGAATAAGAAATATAGAGGCGTGGTATTCATTACAGCCCTGATCTTATAATTTGTTGAATAAATATTTCGCAAATACTGAAAGACAGAATGAACAATTCCCAAGCAACCCTGGCATTCATTATTTGGAGTTATTTGAAGTTTTGCTCGGTCACAAATTTGAATCTCATGTATTCTGCATGATCTGGTGAGTCACTTAGCTGGTAATGGAGGCCTCACCCTGAACATCAGGCAATATTTTGTCACAGCTGTGAGCCCAGAGAGTTTGGTCCTCTCATCTCTCAGGCTATAAAGTTTGATATGTCCTGAGATCTGAAAAAAGGGAGAAAGCACCAATTTAGTCAACTGTTCACCATCTAGTCCTAGGGCAATTTTTATTTTTTTTCTGCTCATCATCACTTACACAGTAACCTTCAGAGAGATTAAAATTTTCCTTTCACTGTGAACATTGCATTGCATGAAAACTTTTTATGTAAGTTAAAAAGGTGTGCTAGATAGTTCAGTTAGTTAAGTGTCCAACTCTTGGTTTCTGCTCAGGTCGCGATCTTCCAGTTGTGAGATCCAGCCTCATGACAGGCTTTGCACTCAGCACCAAGTCTTCTTCAAATTCTCTCTCCGTCTCCCTCCTACTCACTCTCTCTCTGTCAAATAAATAAATAAAACCTTTAAAAAATGATGAGATGATAAGAAGAGAAATCATATTGGCTTTTAGGTGAGAGCCAGGAGCCTGTGCAAACATTGTGGTATATGTAAATTTGAAGTTTCAAAACAATTTTAAGATTTGTCATACATGAATTTCACAAGTTTATTATACATGAAAGAATAAAGGAAAAGATTTGGGAAATGGAAGAAATATATTTATTGAACACTCACATTAAGGTATCCTGTGAAGTACTTGTCTTGCAAAAGAAGTGGTAATTCGATGAAGCTCAGAAAATCTGATTTTTTTCAAAAGGCACAATAATATATTAAACAGAGGTTTATTTTGAGAGATAAATCAGTCGAAGAAAAGATAAACACTGAATAGGCTGACAACATGACTTCTAAAAATAGTTAAGTAATAAGAGGTAAAAATGAAATCAACTTACAAGAGAAAGAAAACCAAAATTCAGAGATAAAACCAAAAGCAATGAATGTGTAAATGGGAAACAGAGTGCCATATTCATTAAAATTGTCTATTAAAATTACCTGGTGCAAATTGTATCAGAAATTAGCATTGTAATTGGAGGCACATACGGATCCCATCAAGTAATAGAATTATATACATTTTCTTCATGAATATGAACATTATCCTTGTACTGATCATTAATAATATTTATAGCTCTTTTTCCATACACTTGCCATAACCGTGCTTTATTATTTGCATGTTTATAGGTATAATGACAATTTTCCCAGTAGACAGAAATCTCTAAGAGGTAAAGATCATGCCTGACTTGCTCACCCCTGAATCCCCAGTGCCTAACAGAGTGTGACACAGCGAAGGCACTTAAATACCTTGTTGAACTTGTAAGTGAACAGTGATCCACATTGTTTCCTCGAGGATTCAACTGTGAACTGTGCTATCTTGGACTATCATTAAGCATTTTATACTTGAACAGTAGACAGAGTTGTGACTCCTATACCTATAAAAGCAGGTTTGCTTTGAGTTGAATATATACAGGAAACAGGAAGGGAGAGATGAGGGACTGGCAGGGGTATTCCCACTGGGATTCTCAGGTGTTAGCTAGCTGCTCTCTGCTACCTGGACATGTTTAAATCTAAATTTAAATCAATAATTAAATTCAACTGTATGATGGACTTCTTTTTCTTTCTGTCTAGGGCCTTTATCGTGGTGGTTCTCAAAGTGTGGTCACTCAAGCAACTGCATCAGCATCATCTGTAAATTTGGTAAAGATGTAAATATTTTGGCTCCATACCAGACCTACTCAGTCAGAAACTGGGAATGGGGCCCAGCGATCTGTGCTCAACAAGCCTGCAGGTGATTCTAAGGCAGGGTAAAGTGTAAGAAACTCCCAAATACTAAGTAAAGTGAAGATTACAGTAAATAGACTATTTAATGAATTACTACCCTAGCTACCCCAGTTTTTAGGAAGTCCCCCATAAGCAATAATGTAACCACCACTATGGTGATTCTCAGTATCTGGACTCCGAGCCTTTCAAGGTCCACATGAATAACAGTTGCAGTCGTTCTTCTTTGATTTTTGAAGAAGACAGAACAGTAAATTATTATAGATTATACTTATGCATAACACTACATCTAATAATCTATGCTATTTTCAAATACTTTGAAGAATAAAGAAAATGCATTATAGAAAAAAGGAAATGACTATTTGTTCTACCTAAAACTTCCTATGAGACTTTTTCCCCCCAGGTCGTCATCGTCGTCATCCTTGTCATCCTCCTCCTCCTCCTCCTACTCCTCCTCCTTCTTCTTCTTTTTTTTAGCAATATACAATATACTGCACATATTTAAAGTATAAATTTGATTCATCTTCACATATGTGCACACCGGAAACCATAAACATAATCAAGATAATGAGTATATCAATAATCCTCAAAGGGTCCTTGCAATCATTCCCATTCAGCTTTCTCTGCCCCTCTTCCATCTCAAGGCAACCACTGATATACTTTTTCACTATCGATTAGTTTTTGTGTTCTAGCATTTTATATAGCTGGACTCATACAGTATATGTGCTTTCTTGATTCTACTGCTTGACCTAATGATGTTGAGATTCATCCATTTTATATCACTTATCAGTAGTTCATTCCTTTTTATTGCTGACAGATATCCATTATACAGACATATCACAGTTTGCTAATCCATTCACCTGTTCGTAGACATTATGTTCATTTCTAGTTTGGAATAGTATAAAGAAAGCTGTTATGTAAGCTTGTGTACAATTCATTTTAGGGACATACACTTTCATTTTCCTTGAGAAAATACTGGATTATATTATAGGTGTATGTTAAACAGATTGAGAAATTGTTAAACTCTCAAAGTAGTTATATTATTTTATATTCCCACAGGCAGTTTATGAGATTCCAGTTTCTCTACTTCATTGTCAACATTTGGTATGCTCAATCTCTTCCATTTTAGCCATTCTAAAATATTTCCTTTTTAATATTTCCTAACTTGTTTAATTTCATTCACAGTATTTTTCATCTTATACATCAAAGTTTTTATATTTAGAAGTTCAAATTGGGTGGTTTTAGATCTTTCATGTCTCTCCTTAACTAATTGAGCATATGTAATATAGTTGTGATAGCAGTACCAATGTCTTTATTTGCTGATTTTAACATTTTATCAGTTCTAGACTGGTTTTAAATTATTTTTTTCTCCCCAATGTAGCTCATATTTTCTTATTGCTTTAAAAGTCTGTAATGGTTTTGGTTCTGTTTTTAGCCAATTGTGAATTTTACTCTATTGACTTCTGGACAGTTTTGCTTTTATATAAATATTATTGAGATTTGTTTCAGGATGCATCCAAGTTACTTGCAAATAGTATCTTCTTTTGGGGTCTTGATTTTGTATTTGTTAGAATCAGAACAGTTTTACTCAAGACTAAAAATTCCCACTATTCAGGCAAGTTTCTTGTTTTCTCTACCTAGTGGTATTGAAATCATGAGGTCTTACAATTCCTCTGATTTTAATGGCATTACTCCAAATCCCAAGTGAGTGCTAGGCACTGTTATTTCTAATACTATCCAGTGGTTCCTTCCTCAGCTCAGGGTAGTTTCCTTGTATGCATGAGTTAGTATCAAGCTGCATACTAGTATCTTTGCCAGGTCTCTGGAGCTCATTTTCTCTCTCTCTCTCTCTCTCTCTCTCTCTCTCTCTCTCTCACTCTCTTCTTCCTGATACTCCATACTGCAATATCTAGCTACGTCAGTCTTCAAACACTTAGAGTTCCATCTCCTCCATATACTGGGGTCCTATTGAACCTCTTCTTTCTTGGCCTGCAAACTCTTAAGGAAGTAAGGGTCAGCATTCATTAGGCTCATCTTTTTGTTTCTTCAGGTCTCGTTCTCCTTCATTATCTTACATCTAGTGTCTTGAAAAATTGTTGTTTGAAATACTTTGCTTTTTGGGGGGAATTGTTTCAAATAAGAAGGTATAGCCAGGCTTTATTACTCCATTGTGACTGAAAATGGAAATATTTCCTCATATTTTTAAAGTCACATTTGGAATAAATGATCTTTTAAGACCAACCCACCTATAAAAATCAGCAATTCTTTCACAGGTCAGAATATTCATATCTGTGTGGATTATCAGACCCAGTTATATACTGCCCAATAGCTCCTCTGACTTGTACTCTCTAGACCTCAACCTCTTAACTTTGTTCTTGGCCTGAGCAGCCCTAGCATGGACTCACACAATTTTGAAGATGATAATAAAGTCCAGCTATTTTTGCCATGATCACTATAGGTCTAGAAAGCCCCAGCTGTCTCCAAACCACAGGCTAGGTCAAAGCTGTATAGGCTGTGGCTTCTCCGTTTCCTGTGTGGAAGAGCTAGGTCATTCAACTCAGGAGGGTGGGGATTTCATAGCCTCTAGAATCGATTTGACCAGCAAGAAACAATAGAACTGGGGCACCTGGGTAGCTCAGTCGTTAAGCAGCTGCCTTCAGCTCAGGTCATGATCCCAGAGTCCCGGGTTTGAGCCCCACATGGGGCTCCCTACTCAGCAGGAAGCCTGCTTCTCCCTCTCTCACTCCCCCTGCTTGTGTTCCCTCTATAGTTGTATTTCTCTTTGTCAAATAAAT
This sequence comes from Spilogale gracilis, assembly GCA_004023965.1. NCBI lineage: Eukaryota > Metazoa > Chordata > Mammalia > Carnivora > Mephitidae > Spilogale > Spilogale gracilis. The sequence continues at coordinate 34,714 of PITA01004880.1, read as the reverse complement.
AAATAAAATCTTCAAAAAAAAAAAAAAAGAAAGAAAGAAAAAGAAACAGTAGAACTGTCAGATGCATTACTCTTCTACCTGAACCCCGTGCCCCTCTAAGAGATAGCTCCCAGATGGAGTGATTTCATGAAGCTTGTCCAGAGACACTCCATGTGATAACTGAATGCATTTTCTTGTGATATCACAGACAGCTGATTTCATTTCCAGTCCTCGTTCCTGCCTCATTTTCCTTTTTCCTTCATTCTCACTGTCCTTGCACATACTATTTCACCTCTACCAAAGAGCATTTATGTGTACATTTTAGTTCAGACTGTTTTCTAGAGTATTCAGTCTAAGAGAGTGGGGGAAATTAGAGAATGTAAGAAAGACAATAATCATTCCATTATGTAATATCTACTTGTTCCATTTTGTACACAAAGAAACACATTTTCTCTAGATATTTTAAATGAAAAAAGAAATATTTTAACTTAATACATTGAAAATTTAACCTGAGTTAATAGAGCTGGAAGAAATATTACCAGAAACTGTTGGTCTTGCTGAAGGAAGAATAACAAAACATGAATCCTCAGTTCTAGAACAACTGCCAAATCAGGGCAGGCTGAGGATTCCATATGCAGGTGCAATGTCACTGTGAATGCTGGAATTTCAGAACTCTTATCTATAACATGATTTGGGAGGTTTGTGGGAAAATGATGATCTAAACATTTGAGGCAACCTGTAGTTTGCCTGCATCTGTAAAGACCAGGATGACTTTAAAGAGAAGAAGCTAAATGTGTTTTGCCTTGGTGCTCTGTCCTGTGTCACAGCTTTGTGATTAGTTTAAACAGATTTCTTCAGCATAGTGGAGTGATATTAAGCATGTAACTTCCAACCCAAAGTTACAGACTGTGCATTAAAGAAAAGATCATTGGGTAATTATGAATTTGAAAGTGAATAAATAAGCTTTAAAAGTTTATGTGGGCAGCACAGTTTTAATCAGAAACCCATTATAATGTGAGATTTATTCATGAAATACTAGATTAGTACAGTGAGAGTCCTAAACAAATTATGACTTTTTAATTGTCTTTTATAAATTATACTTGTTTAGTCATAGAAACCAATAAAGTGAAATAAGGGGAGATAAAGTTCTTTCCATTTTTTTAAAGATTTTATTTATTTATTTGCCAGAGAGAGAGAGATCACAAGTAGGCAGATAGAGAGGAGGAAGCAGGCTCCCTGCTGAGCAGAGAGCCCAACGCGGGCCTCCATCCCTCCATCCCTGAGTGGAAAGCAGAGGCTTTAACTCACTGAGTCATCCAGGTGCCCAAGTTCTTTTTAATGCAATTTGTTTAACGAGTCCTAAAACCTAGTGTTGTGGGTGGAATTATATTCACCAATAAGATATGTTGAAGTCCTACCTCAGTTCCTGTGCCTGTGACCTTATTTAGAAAAAGAGTGTTGCAGATTAATCCATTTAAAATGAGGTAATGCTGGATTAGGGTGAACCCTAAATCCAGTAACTGGTGTCCATATAAGATGAGGGAAATTTAGGTAGTAACACATAGAACATGTGATGACAAAGGCACAGGCAGGTGCATCTGTAAATCACCAGCAAGCCCTAGCAGCTAGGGAAGGCAAAGAAAAACTCTCTGCTAGAGGCTTCAGGGAGAACACAGACCTGCTGACACTTGGATTTGACCTCAAACCTTCTGAACCATGAAAGAATAAATTTCTACTATCTAAAGCCACCTAGTTTGTGGCAATTTGTTACAGTAGCCCTAGAAAACTAATATACTTAGTCATAATTTTTTAAAGACTTTTTTATTCTTCTGTGATAAGTTTTATAAAAATTCAGTGAAGTTAATGAAGATTTGTTTTCTGATATTATTACAAATTACACTAAGTTAAGGAATCTTTGAGGCTTACATTTGAACTCTAGAAAATTTTACTGAAAAAAAAATCTTTCCTTTCTTTTAAGGAATTTCCTATAATTCCTATTCAGTCCAATTTAACAGGTTGTTTGTAATTACATATATGTGAGAAGTGCTCTAGAAGGAACCAACAATGCCAACACCTTGACTTCAGACTTCTAGCCTCCTGAACTCTAAGAGAATAAATTTTTGTCTTTTTAAGTCACCCAATGGGTAATACTGACGACTTCAAGATCTTATATAGATGATAAGGGTATTGAGCTGCACGATTATGACCTCATTTAACATTAATTACCTCTGGGACACCTGGGTGGCATAGCTGGTTGACCATCCGACTCTTCCTTTCTACTCAGGTCATGATCTTAGGGCCATGTGATCAGCCCCACATGTGGCTTTGCATGGAGTCTGCTTAAGGCTGTCTCTCCCTCTTCCTTGCTCCTCCCCCTTCTCTAAAATAAACAAACAAAAAAATAAATAAATAAATATTTAACATTAACCACCTCCAGAAAGGTCCTGTCTTTAAATGCAGTTGTCTGGGTGTTAAGGCTTCAACATATAAATTTTGGAGGGCTCACAATTCAATCTCTAATATTGTGATTATTTTTATTTCTTTAAATATTTTAAAAATTTTGGTCTTCCCATAATATGACCCCTTATTCCCATGATATTTTCCTTTTTAGAACCAAATTCCCCTACAACACTTTGTTCATATGAGTCAGAGAACTTTATTTTTTTATTCAGTAATGAGCATGGAACCCACAGAAAAACTTTGTTGGGCCTCTACAAAAAGACAGTGGCCACCATAGTGGCCACCTGGTACTCCCCCAGGGTCACCAGAGTTAATCTTTACACAGTGTGGAGTGAGCCTGCCAGAAAATAAGGACTTTGAGAAGAAAGTAAGGACAGAGAAATGAGAGACAGACAGATACCGCTGATATACAAACACTCAATGCAGTGTGTCAGAGCTGGACCCATACATAAAATTTGAGTTACCTGAGGCAATAAATTTTCTATTTTTATGTGAGCCAGGTTAATTTGGCTTTCTGTTATTGATATTATAGTCCTCACTACAACAATTCTGAGTTGTAGAAAACTTGTAAGTACATATCATAATCTTCTTTTGTCAAAGCAGTACTCTTAGATCATGTTATAGGCAGGTTTTAATAGTCCCCAGTGATCCTCATCTTCTGGTATAAGATGCAACCTCCTCCCCTTAAGTATAAGCTAAATTTACTGATTCACTTTCAACGAAAAGACAAAAGCAAGAAGAGATGGGATCTCATTTCTCAGATTAAGTTATAAAAGATTACATTTTTGGTCTTTGGTGCTTTGTCTTACTCCGTTAGGATCACTTACCCTGGGTGGAGCCAGCAACGTGACATGAAGCCCACCTGGTGAGGGACCACGTGAATGAGACTGAAAGCAAGTATTCCCCTCCTTCCCCAAACCAATTAGGTCTTCAGATAAGACTACAGCCTTAAGCTGACAATTTGTCGCAATGTCATGAAGGACTTTGATCCAGAGCATCCAGCTAAGCCATCCTTGGATTTCTGATGCATTGACATTATGAGAGTATATATGTTTGTTGTTTTAAGCTGCTATGTTTTAGAATAACTTGTTATTTGGCAATAGATAACTAATATAAGCCACTTGAAAAATAATAAATCTTTGAAGCTTTTGGAAAGCAGTGTTATATATCATAATATATTATAATATATTATCTACAGAGATAAAGCTATTGACCATCTATGAGTTGTTTTCTAAATAAGACACTGATTAATTTCATTAATACTGTAAGTCTCAATCCTTATAATCTCAGTATCAGGAAGGAAGCATCGAATACAAATTGTTCTCTTTTGAGAACAATTTTGAATTTGAATGCTGAGTCAATCCCCATGAACTGACTGACCCTTAAAACCCTTAAAATAAAAACATGTTTCTGTTTCCTCTTCTGTACATTGGAGATAAGAAAATCCATTTAGAGAGTGTCCTAGGGATTAGAAATAATATGTATAAAACACTAAAACCATGAATAGGCATGCAGGACTGGAGCTCAGTAATACATGGATATTATTTCTTTCATCAGTAGCATTCATCTTCAAGAGGTAAAAGGAATTAGCAATAGGAACACATACCTTTGATATTGTCATGGTGCTTGCATGTTGACCCAAGTTGTGATGACTTGCTTGATAATATTGGGTTCTAATTGATTGGCCCCACATAGTTCAGGTTCTCATACAAAGATTGCTTGTGGTCCTTCTTTGAAACTCACTGAGAAATTACATTGTGCTTTGTAGAAGATACATGTATTCAATGTGTGAGCTAGGTCAGTTTTTGCCCATAATGGGACTTTTCTATTACCAATATTTAACCAGTTGTCCCCGGACCTCTTTAATATGCCCATTTCTGTAAGGGTGTTAAAGCATCTCACAGATTTGTCTACCTGTTTACGCCACAGTCGAGTCTAATATTTCCTGCTAGTCTAAATTACACCAATCTTTATCAGATCCCCATGGGCCATTTGGGCAGCTTATATATCATTAGTTTGCAAACGATAAAATCAATACATCCAGAAGTTAAATCCATTTATTTAAAAAAAAAAAATCAAAGCTTAGTATTGATTTGAAATATCCCTGGAGAATTCCATCGTTTCTATAGTTTAGGAATTAGCAAAATGAGAATTATATGTTGTCAGCAGAATCATTGACTGTAGTAAACATGAAGTTGTTTTTCAGTATATTCAAGGCTAGTTAGATCCATATTAGAGAATAGTATCCAGTCTTGGAATCCATAAATAAGGCAGATACCTCTGATGACATTGAATAATAAAAGAAAAAGTAATAGTTGAGTATTAATGTGAAGCATAGCCACAGAATTGCCATGAAGGTGATACCTGAGTACATTAGGTGTGGGATATTATAGATTTTGTTGTTTATAAACCCAATATTTGATGTTTAGTTTAACAGACCAATAGATAGTAGTATAAAAATTATAATTATCATTTTTTCAGATTCCAGCAATACATACTCATTATAGAAAAAAAAAGAAAATGCCAAAGATTGTTTTAAATCAATCATAATTCATCCAAGATGATTTATTATAATTTGCATATATCTCCATAATCTATACCAAAGACATTTTTATGTAAATTCTCCTTTTTTTAATTCAACAGTAACATAATGTCAAACATGGTTCAATGTTTAATATATCATTAATATGTCATGTAGTATATATACAGGTTTAGGCGGGACACAGCATGAGTCTAAAGGACACCATTTACCTAGACTATGCCACATCTCCTGGAGTTGTATAATGTGACAGCCTATTATTAAGCATTTTTTTTTATTTTTTTTTTTTAGGGGAGTGAGAAAGGAAGAAGCAGGCTTCACGTTGAGCAGGAAGTCTGATGCGGGACTCGATCCCCGGTCTCCAGGATCATGACCTGAGCCGAAGGCAGTCGCTTAACCAACTGAGCCACCCAGGCGCCCCTATTATTAAGCATTTCTAAAAAACACTTGAAATGGTTACACAATTGCTCATTACATGACTATGCCATTCTTTATTAACTATTAGCCTACTATTTGGTATTTAACTTGTTTCCATTTCTGATGTTATAAATAATGCTATGTGAAATTATCTGTGCAAAAATATTTGTATTCTCTGCTCATTCAAGTATAATATATATATCAAAAGATAAACTATTTTAAAGATTATTTATATATACTGAAATATATAATAAAATGCTTTAGATTAATTACTGTGGGCTCTTGTCTCTCATTTAAGCCTGTATTTAAGCCATCACACTTCCCTTGGTTTCAGGTAAAATAAATTTATTAGAATAAGAAGAAATATTTATATAGTGTATCTGAAACATATAAGAAAATATCACAGAGTCCTAGGAACTCAAAATTTGTAAAGAAATGGAATAAGGAACTCAAAAATCATTAGGAAACTAACTAGTACTAAAATTTCAGTTCTTTGAATTTGCATATTATTCTCCTCTCTCTCCCTCACTCCCTTTCCTTCTCCCTCTTTCATTCTTCCTCTCCCTTCTTCCTTCTCTCCCTTCCCCCCTCTCTGCTCTGTTTCTCTCCCTCACTCCTTTTCTCCCTTTTCCTCCTTCTTTCTCTTCAGCTTTTGAAATTTCCCATAGTCTAAAATATCCACGACATAGATTATTTTTATATCTCCATCAATTGACCAGATCAGATCAAAGTAACATCTTTGATCCATGTAACACATTCCTAGGAATTAAACCTTATTGACTTTCTTAGGCCAGTTGTTTCTTTTCATTTAATTGATAAGAACAAACATTTAAGAGCCATATATTACAAAATGACCATTATGGCCCACCTCAGGAAGGAATTTCTAAAAGAAAGACAGGCACTATGATATAAACAAACATTGTAAAATATGATCACACAGTGCCATAATCAATAATCTGATTGATAGAATTGTACATTCTAAATTGATGGAACACTGAAGATAGTCTAGTGGCTTCAAATTATCTTTAGTTTAACTCCTAGGGAATCATAGAAGAACCATAGATACCAATACAGTAAGAGGGTAAGTGGATACTCGGTAAATTGATTCTGGGTCTGGGATCCCACCCCTGTTTCAGCTACAGTTGTCCACTTGTATATGTTCATATATTGTCCTTTCCTGGAAAATTCAGAGAAAGAGAGTTTAAGAAGGAGAGAATGTGAGAGAGGGCAAGGGGGAAGGGAAGAAAAGGGAGAGGAATTCTGTGGCCCCAAATCATTTGAAATCACTTATGTATTTTATATTCTTTGTTTTATCTAAGCAGTATCTTATCCATAAAATAGAAATGGATCTAGAATATGGATGTATGGATACCCAGCATCTCATTTGTTTTATTACAGAACGCTATCTCTCATAGCTTCCCAAATTCCTATTGATCTTATATTAAAATCTCTCTATAAAGGCTTATTTTAGGGAACATCTTTTCGATACTTTCCTTTAAGAGTACAATATTTTATGGAATGCCCAAGAATAATTCTGAAAGTAACCAGGAGTTCTGAAGAGCAATGCTCTTGCTGTGCCGGCAATGTGGAAATTATTGTGCTTCTCCAGGAACTCCCACACTCCCCTATGTTAGTAACCTCCTGTCTGATGGCCCTATGCTCTCTCTTCCTTTCTCCTGAAGCAACATCCTTGTAACCAATTCAGCCAATCCAAGGATTAAATAGCATTGGCTTATCTCCTCCACCCAGGACGGGGTGGGACTCTGTCTCATAGTCTGATGTTTGTTTTTTTCCTCAAAAAATGATGAACTGCTGGTTGCCTGGATGAATGAAAAGAGAATAGAAAGACAGTGGGATTTTCCATTCTGTACTGTATTTAGTATTCTTTTAAAATATCTAATTCAAATACAAAATTTCCTTTGAACACATGCTGTCCTGAGAGAAATTGGTATTTTCCACTATCTTAGGTTGATTATTTCATATAAACTAATACCTGAGCTTATTATATTAAAGTCTATTTACCCATTGCTTGTGAGCTCTGAGTTACTTAAGATAGTGTCTTCCATTAACTGACAATGAAAACTATTATCAAATAAATTATTTTTCACTAATCTAGGAAGCTAAATATTATTTTATTTCCTCATCTAGGGATAATTAGATGTTTAATATAGGGAGAAAAGGCACTTAAAATGAATCAGCATTAAGTTGCTGCTGCAGTTTCATTTATCAAAATGGAGGAAAAGATGTTGGTTAGAACTTTATCTTGAAAAATAAAACCAAAATTGTAAAAATGTGATAAAATGTAATCTAATATTTAACTAAATTTAATTTACAGTACCAAACATAGCCCAGTTTTTAGAAAAGACAAAGAACATTGTTTTCTTCTTGGTGTAGTTTACTATTTTACATGATATTGTATGTGCACAAAATAAGGAAGATTATTTTTGCAAATATACATACACTTAAGTTTTGTAAAGGTCTCTCTTAAATCTTTGATTTTTTAAAAATCATTCTCTTTTGAAACTTCTATTCTGTCCTCATTGTGTTGAATGAATTGATTACTGCTTACTTGCCAATGGCTTCAAATGAGATCTAGTATTTTTTTAATATCCTTTCGTGGTCTCCATGGAATTCTGTTATATTTTGTGAAGCTTAAAATTTCATTTGGCAATAAATTTGCAACATATTGGCCTATCCAAGAATTGAAGCAGGCCAAGTTTCAAAGAGAATGGATCCTTCAGAAGAGGACTAAATAGATTTTACTGTTAAAATAAGATGGAGGTAGAGGTGTCTGGGTGGCTCAGTCAATTGAGAGTCCAACTCTGGGTTTTGATCATGGTCATGGTCACAGTGTCCTGAGATCTGAGCCCTGTGTCAGGCTTTTTACTTGAGATTCTCTTTCTCTCCCACTCGTTCTCTCTCTTTCTCAATCTCTCTCTCTGAAATAAATAAATCTTTAAAAAAACAATAAAATAAAATAAGATAGAAGATTGTTTGAAGGAAAGCTAAATTTCCATGTTGTTTGTTCATTCATGATTTTTCTTTTATTCTCTGTGTGATCTTATAGTGCAGCCCCTCAGAAGGCAAATACACAGATTAAAGGGGGCCCTATATATGTATAAGAAAAATGAGGTACAATTCAATTGGCCTTTCAGGATCCCTTAGAGAATTAAGAAGACAAAACTAGCTCTAATTTATTAATTTAATCTATATTTTTATAAATCTTGATTTGTGTAGATCATGTAGCCAAGACGCCTATGAAATTATATATCAAAATGATAGCTCAAGCAGTTGAATATGTCTGCATTGCCCTCCATGTAGTATTAGGGCTACTGCTAGGCAAAGCTGCAATGTAAAATGAAAAGATGTTGGTGTTTATCCTCCTCCCATTACTGTTAGGTAACTTTCTTAAGTGATTTCTTGCTCTCTTTCTTCTCTATCCTCCCAATACCACTTATTTGATTATGTATGGCTGCATAAGAAACCACACACAACTTAGTGGCTTCAAACAATAATGTATTGTTATCTCTCATGATTCTGTGGTTTTATTGGGGATACTTGGGTTATTATCACTTGCAGACTTATGTTTAGTTTTAGGCAGATGTCAGCTGGGGCTGTAGTCATTGGAAGTACATACTAGCTGGATATCCAGGTTGGGTGTGGCAGGGGCAGTAACGGAAGAGTGGATATGTAAGTGTAATTGATCAAATAAAATATCAAAGATAATAAGAGTTTCTCAATGTCTAGTTTCTGAATGTTTAGTTTCTCAACGTCAGACTAAAGAGTTACAAATAGGGAAAGGACGAAAAAGGGTGTTGTAGGGGTTCCTGGGTGGCTCAGTTGGTTAAGCGACTGCCTTCAGCTCAGGTCATGATCCCGGAGACCCGGGATCGAGTCCCACATCGGGCTCCCTGCTCAGCAGGAAGCCTGCTTCTCCCTCTCTCACTCCCTCTGCTTGTGTTCCCTCTCTGGCTGCGTTTCTCTCTGTCAAATAAATAAAATCCTTAAAAAAAAAAAAGGGTGTTGTACTTAAGTGGAGATATTAATGTGAATTCTTCATATTCTAGACAGATAAACTAAATATAGATGTAAGTATAAATCTAAATGTAAATATATATCTCTACCTACCTATTTAAATAAATATATATAAGTAAAAATTATATGTACATTTTCTTTCTCTGTCCACTGAGAAACTTGGAATCAGCAATCTAATGATAGTAAGAATATCTAGCCCTCAGATCTTGGTTTTTAAATGCCACTGTCCATTTAAGAAAAGCAGAACTCCTTAGACAAATAATCTAGGTTGGGCAGTATATTATAAGAAGAGACTGGACAATCTTATTGTGTTAGAAAGAAAGAAATTCTCAAAAAATTATAGAGAAATGTCAAAAGGGCAAAAAAGGGTAACTTCAAAGGGGACCCAGGGACCAAATTTGAGACAATTTTAACATTAAAGTAAATAATGAGGAAATTGGACTGCAAGTTATTAAATAAAACAGAAATCTATCAGTCCATATTGATACAAATAAATGAATAATTGAAATTTCAATGAGAAATGAGATATTTACCTAGCCTTAAAGTATTTCTCTCACAAAATAGTGATTAATTATAAGGGGCCAAAAAGTAACTTTATGATAAAAAGCCTATCAGATATCACACAAAACAAGTGATCAAAATTAACATTGCCAGTAATGGAACAAATCAAACCCATGTGTCACTTAATAGGACCAAAGAAGAATAATGCAGAGTCACTTTTGTGATACACCTGACCAAGTTGAAAAACCTAAATTTAATCATGGAGAAACATGAGAAAATCCAGCTGAGGGATTTCTACCAAATAATGGCTATAATCTTCAAAAAATGTAATGGTTGTGAAAGTCTCAGAAAGACCAAAGAACTGTTCCAGGCTCCAAGTGTTTAAGGGACTATGACAACCAAATATCATGTATGATTCTGGACTGGATCCTTTTCCTTTTTTTTTCTCTTGTTAATTGTTTTATTAACACGTATTACTTGTTTCAGTCGTTCAGGTCTGTGATGTCTTACACAATTCATGGAGCTCACCATAGCACATACCCTCCCCAAAGTCCATCACCCAGCCACCCCATCCCTCCCACTCCCCTCACCTCCAGCAACCCTCAGTTTGTTTCCTGAGATTAAAAGTCTCTTATGATTTGTCTCCCTCTGGTTTCATCTTGTTTCATTTTTTTCCTCCCTTCCTCAGTGATCTTCTATCTTGTTTCTCAGATTCCTTATATCAGTGAAATCATATGATAATTATCTTTCTCTGATTGACTTCAATTAGCATAATACCTTCTGGTTCCATCCACATCATTGCAAATGGCAAGATTTCATTTTTTTGATGGCTGCATAATAGCCTGCTGTATATATATACCATATCTTCTTTATCCATTCATCTGTTGATAGACATCTAGGCTCTTTCCATAGTTTGGCTATTGTGAATATTGCTGCTATAAAATTGAGGTGCATATGCCCCTTCAGATCACTGCATTTGTATCTTTGGGGTAAATACCCAGTAGTGCAATTGCTGGGTCATAGGGTAGTTCTATTTTCAACTTTTTGAGGAAACTCCATACTGTTTTTGGACTGGATCCTTTTCTTGCAAATGACCTTATTGATACTATTTGAAAACTTGATATAATCTCAGGATTATATGGTAGTAATATATCAATATCAGTTTCCTGGGTGGTTGTATTGGGGTTATGTAAGAAAATGTCTTTGTTCTATACTAAAGTGTTCAAGGGTAAATGGAGTATTGTTAGTCTCTCACATTCAGATGTCCCAGGAAAATGTTATTTCAATCATCCTTGAAATTTTTGTAAGTTTGAGATTGTTCTGAAATAAAAACATTAAAAAAAATTAAGTGGCAACTGAAGAGTCATTCAACAATACCCATTGATAATAAGAGTAAGAATTATGGATAGTAATTAGAGTTATGCAGCATTAAGAAGCTATCTTCTGGGGCGCCTGGGTGGCTCCGTTGGTTGAGTGACTGCCTTCAGTTCAGGTCATGATCTGGGAGTCCCAGGGTCGAGCCCTGCGTCGGGCTCCCTGCTCAGCGGGAGGCCTGCTTCTCCCTCTCTCAATACTCCTGCTTGTGTTCCCTCTATGGCTGTGTTTCTCTGTGTCAAATAAATAAAATCTTAAAAAAAAAAGACGAAGAAGAAGAAGAAGAAGAAGCTATCTTAGCACAAACCACAGAAGTGTCATGAAAAGAATATCAGGGACCTCAAACTGGAAAGCTTACTCGGGTAGGATCAATCTGCTATCAATACTGTATAAGTGTTCCCCAGGCAAGCCCTCAATTCTCAGTGTGAAGGAATTGGAAATTAACATCAGATCCCACCATATAGATTTTGGAGTTTACTGTAAATTCTGTAGTCTCCTAAAATATGTGGTGTAGTGATACTAAGCCATATTATTGCCTAAAAAATCCTGATCCCTCCATGAAACCTCCAAGTGAGCATATTACCAGATTACTTGAAAATATATATTTCAATATAAATTCCTGGATGAGAGGGTCATACATAAGCACCAAGTAGACAAAATTAAGAAAGTGGCTCCCCATACAGAATTTTGTCTTACACATTAATTCTAAATTTGCTATCTGTGATATTATACTGAAAAATACTTGGCTAAATTGAATGGCCTGTACATATTCATATAATAAAATTCCCAAATTAAGTCTATGAAACAATTATAAATGAATACAAACAGTCTTTGGATTTTAGTACAAAAGTAATGCTTTGATGTATTCTTAAGAATAAGAGGAAAGCAATTAATAATAAATCACTCCACCATCAAGAGTCATAAAATTATTTGCACTTTAAAATCCCCGTTCTTCTAAACTATATCTTAATGTTACTTTGGAAAGTGATGAAATTTACACCGAATCAAAGGATTAGTTTCTATGATTCATTTTACTTCCTGGAGAATGGGAGTTATCAGTTTTAATGGAATGATAGAATAATTAAGGGATTAATTTCTATTTGTTTAGTCCTTTGAAGATTATGTATTGCTCAAATACATTATTAAGATTTATTCATCTCTCTCAAAGGTCAAGCCTGTCAAAAACATAAACTCCCTTGAATCAATCTTATATTTATAAAGTGGGATCTGGTTAATTCTACTAACAAAAATTGAAATAAAATCTAAGATTCCAATAATCCCTCTAAAGTTGCAGTGGTTAAAATTAATGATTATGACAAATATATATAATACTATAATACTTAGAAAATTGTTGGGGCGCCTGGGTGGCTCAGTTGGTTAAGCAACTGCCTTCGACTCAGGTCATGATCCCAGAGACCCGGGATTGAGTCCCACATTGGGCTCCCTGCTCAGCAGGAAGCCTGCTTCTCCCTCTCTCACTCCCCCTGCTTGTGTTCCCTCTCTGGCTGTGTTTCTCTCTGTCAAGTAAATAAAATCTTAAAAAGAAAAAAACGAAAGAAAATTCTTTTATTTAGAGATACTACAGCATAATAGAATAAACCAAAAACTGTAAGGCTTCTGTATCCTTGTTTTACAATTATATAATCCTGTGCTGTTTTTCTTAACTACTCCATAAATACAGTTGATGTTTACTCTGAACATAACTTCTTGAATCATCCAAAGTTTATACTAATTTATGAAATATTTCTTCCAAATTGAATTTTTGTTTTCATTTAATTTTTCTGAATTTATTTGGAGACATTGGGGGAAATTATATGCATATATACTGGACCTTCCAAAATAATCTCTAAGTTTTGCCTTTAGATACCATTATTCTTGGTTGACCATGACAATAAATAAAATTCTAAATTGAATGATAGACCATGATGTCCTCTTGTAATAGTCCTAAATGAATTTATCAAAGAAGCAGGCCAACATTATCTAAAGTGCCATGTGATACCTCTTGTTTTATTTTAGATGTTCATAGGACTGTGTAAACTAAATGAAAATTTATTTTATCTAAGACCAAAGTGAATTCTTGGCTTCTTTCAGTAGAATTTCATATGATATCTGAATATATCTGCTATGTAAAAAACCAGTCATACAAATGTTTATTGAACGTCTTTCATAATCTCAACTCACTGATAGATATTGAGCAGGATAGAAGAAAATTTTAATAACACCATTGCATTCCAAAAAGGATTCAAAATGCCTTTTCACAGATTTTTTTAAAAAAAGAAAAGAAACAAATTAGTATAAATTAAAAATAAATTTAAAAAACTGTTAAAAAGAATAATGACAAAGGGATATAAGATGTTATATAATCAAGTGCAAAAATTGTAAACTTCCTCCCCAACGTCATTCCACACGTTCATTTTCTTATTTAGTCTCATTTCAGATTTGTCAGCTTGCCAACCCTTGGAACTTGCTCTTCTCTCGGCTAAGTTCCTCTTTCTTGGAATGCTGACCCTCTCAACTACAACAGTACTCTACATTTACTCTATTTATTCTCCTGTCTACTGTCTTCAAAGCACTTAACCACTTTGAGAAATTATTATTGGCTTGATAGTTTGTGTGTTTACTGTCTCTCAAACCCATTAGGATGTTAGCTCCATAATGACAGGGACTCCCTTTTATATGATTGTATGCCCAGTACTTAGCAAAACATCTAGCACATCTTAGGTGCTTAGTAAATATTTGTTGAATAAATGCACTAAGTATAGAAAATTCTTATTATTTCAGTCCCCTTTTCAACAGCTCTTTATGTAAGCATCAACATAAAGTTCAACGTCAGCATCAAGTTCAAACCTTTTTAAAATTGCCACCAATAATGCTTCCATAACCATAAGTTCCATTCCACCTTCTGTATTTACCTGTCGGGTTACCTGTCTTAGCCATAATTTGTCACATTTAAAGTTTATTTATTTATCGGGGGGGAGGGGGAGCACAAGCAAGGAGAGCAGCAGGGAAAAGAAGAAATAGGCTCTCCGCTGAGCAAAGAGCCTGGTGTGGGACTCAATTCCAGGACCTGGGATCATGACCTGAGCCTAAGGCAGACACATCACTGACTGAGTCCCTCAGGCATCCCAATTTCATGTTTAATAAAGCACTCTATTTTCAGGAATTTCCTACACATACCTCATTTTCCTATGATAAGAACTTTGCTCATATTGTCCCCTCTTTCCTGCTCTACTCATTAATATCACATTCATTCTTCTAGGCAGGATGACAATGTGGCTTTTGTGAGTCCAAGTTACTTTGTCTTCAGGGTCTCCTTCCTCCATCAAAATGTTAAAAATTACTGTATTGGCAGAAAAACAAGTATAATCCTGTTGAGTTCATTCTTATATATCCAATATTGTATATTAAATTTTAATGATATTAAAATAAGTTAAAATTAAAGATTTTTATCTGTGGGCCCCTAAAAGTTTCCTGAGTCCTATACACTATGTTTGTTGTGCCTTTGGGTTAGCTGATTCTTCTTCCAAGCAAAATTTAAATATTAACTCATCCTGGAAATTTTTTTCAACACATACACACACATCATATGCCTTACTTTATATCTCCTCTATTTTCATAGCACATTCTATGGGTTTTATTAAACTTAGCAATAGATTGAAATCAGGACTGTTACTAATTCATCTTTATGCCCCTCAAAGTTTCTGTTGTAGATCCTGACACTTTCTAAGCAACAATGAGTGTATTTTGATTTGAGACATAATTCAGGTACTAAAAGTATGGATTCTAATATTTAAGGAAGTTTTCAGTAAAGAAGACTTTATTTAGATGGCCCTAGAGGCACTGATAAGTGACAGATCCTAGGTCATAAACTACTAAATATGTATGATAGAAAGATTTTATGGGTCACATCTGACAGAATATTAGGTGATGAAGTTGGGTAGATAAATCGGGGCCAGATTAGGTAGAACCTTGAATTTCAGGCAGAAAATTAGGGTCTTGATGTGGTAAGCCATTGAGAGACCCTGCAGGTTCCTAAATAGGAAAGTAACATGATGAGAATGGTATTTTTAGAAGTGATCAAAGCAGGAAAACTCTGGAGACAAAGAAACCAGAGAGATTATAGAAATGAGCCAATATGGATGGATGGACTATATGCCACGTTTAGTCTCTATATGCTAGTTTATTCTCTTCTTGCTTGGTTTTACCCTTACTTTCATTTTCATGGTAAATAGAGGCATTTTATTCAGGGTATGCATTTTATTCAGGGTATTCATTTTCTAAACTACTAAATTTTAAAAAAATCATGATCCTAAATATGATTTGATGCATCCTTCATCAGAAACATTAAATATTTCTTCCTTAGATGAAGCAATAAATGTAAATTTCCAATCCAATCAGTCAATAAACATGCAATTTTTGAACAATGCAGGTAACTTCTTTTGGTTTAGGCCATAGCAGATTCAAATTGAAAAATATAATAAAAGTAATTATTACATATGTGTCAATTTTCAATAAAAGGATTCTGTTACACTATTTTATTTAATTATATCAATGACTTCTTAGTGTTACATTAACCCCATTTCATAGAAAAGGAAACTAATAAGCTATGGCACTACAAGGGAATCTAGGGCATCTGACCCAGAGCCCAGAGCCTGTCTGCCTTCCATTGGTCTTTTCAAGGAAGGCAAAGCATGTATGTTATGCAGTTATATCAGAAAGTGAGGGAGCTAATGGCACAAAGTTCCAAATGCCTTGTGAAGAAATAAGACCTCATGGAAAAATTGATATTGTAGATGAGCTCTGAAATTGTAGCTTGTTCAGAGAACATTTAACTATAGAAAAGAGCATGAATGCAAATGTAGAGGAAGGAATCATCTTGTCATATGGCTGGAAAAGTGTGTAAATGGCAGTATCAGAGAAACGCTGTGTGTTGAACAGTACAGAGAATTGAACTGGATTGGTAAGATATGGTAAGAGAAAAATGGGACATCAAGAAGGCTTCCAAGATGTATAATAAGAACATCAAGTGTGTGGGCAAGCCACCCACCAAGAGTAGGAATGTGGAAAGAAGTGCATGGGAGGGAAAACTGATGAGGGAAAAGACAATGAATTTAGTGTTGAATATGCTATATTCACATGAAGTTATTCTTCATATGGAGTTGTCCAGAGACAACTGGTGATGGCAAAACACAGCAAAACGGGGAGACAAGGTGCCCCAGAGTAATCCATTACAAAAAAAAAAAAAGGTATTTATTAGGAAAGGCTGGAAAAATACAGTCATATCTTCCGAAAGGACACTTAAGGGAAGAAATTAGTTTTACTGAAGACATATATTTAAGTATAGAAGGTCAAGGAAAAAAAGGATCTAGCAAAAACAGAAATATATTTCAGTGTGTAAAGGAATGATGTTCAGGTTCTCCATCCACCTTGCATAGAAGAAACAAAAGGACAAGATTTTAAATGTTACTCTCAGTAGCATTTACAATAATAATGACTACCTATGACATAGAAAATTCTTTGTATGAGTGGAGCAAATGGTGATTCATTAAGCCTACAATATGCCAGGAGTAGAAACATGGTGTTTGCCATGTACTATTGAATTTTTTCCTCTCAAAAACTTATGAGGTGATTTTAATTATTTTCAAGTTGGAGAGGAAAGAATAGAGTCCATACTGCTCATCCACTGGATGGGAAGGCCAGTGTTCAACCTCAGATTTGCCTGACTATAGAACATGCACTCTTACCTACCATATTGTAAACTTCACTAAAATTAATGGGCTATAGAGAAGTCTTAATGCTGGAGTACAAACAGTAATTGATTGTGTTCCAAATTATAGTTCATATTTCGCTACAATGCAGCAAAAGGTGAGCTTCTCACCAACTGTAAATCACCATTTCCCAGTAATAAGGAATTAAAGACATTTAGCATCTATTACAGTAATCAAATAAACCCACCCTAATTCCACCTCTTTTTTTCTAAACCTTTTAAAGTGTGTACAATATGCAAGACTGTATGTCTCATCTTCAGTTCTTTTCATTAGCAAGTGGAAGTGAGATATAAATCGCAAACAAATAAGAAATAAGAGAGTTTCTTTTCACTGGTTTTCCTCAACTTCTGACTAAATCTCATTTAAATACTTTGCAGTGCAGTCATTCCTTTTCTAGCTTTCAGATGATGAGCTTTTTAGTCATTGTTTTACAAAGCCAACATGTTTGTTGACTGGAACAGTCATAGAGAGGCCAAGAGCAATAATTCCTATCATTTTACTCTGAGGGAGTGAGTCTATTTTATACCATCTTTGGATACAATGTAAATCTCAGAATCAGAAGCTAGTCTGTGTTTAAATGAATTAACTTTACACTGAAGTAACCACGATACTTTTGGCCATGAATTAGGCTGATTTAAAATAATTCAGCAGAACATTCCAAAAATGGTTACAGAGCCAAAGAAACTGAGATGTTTTACTTTTAAAGGAAGTTATTCTTCATAACATTAGCCAGTAAAGTTCATAGTTTTCGTTATTGCTGTAACATTATTGGTACAGTGTACTTTAGAGTCCCAGCAATGAAAGAAAGCAATATCACCATTATTAGCACTTCATAGTTATCCTCCTTACTACGAACATATTAAAAAAAATTTCCCCTCAGAATTTTTGTCAGAAGAACTGAGTATATTTTCTATCAAAATAATGAAACAGGAAGAAAAAATACTTTTATATTAGGAAAAAACTAGAATAATAACATATATTTGGATTTTAGGGTTTTATCAAAGAACTTCCTCTTATAGATGGGATTGCATTATTCAGGTCTATTAATAAAAATCTTTTTAATTAGCTCTCACTTGGCTAGAGACGTGTATGTAAAGGTATGCATTCGTGGACCTCTTCCTATCTGCTTTTTGTTTTCCTATATGCTTTACATATATTACCACATTTTCTTAATATGGACCCTAGGAATAGATATTACCATTACTCTTTCTTGATAAAAAAAACTGAGGTTCAGAGGGATCACCACTTACCCCAAGTCAATCAGCTTATGAGGAGCCCTGTAGGTATTCAAACACAAGTAATCACACTTCCTTAATGCTTGGCAAAATTACTATGCTTACTATACATTTTTAATTTACCTTTATTGAAATATAATTTATATGTAATGAGCTATACACACGTTAAGTGTACAGGTCAATGAGTTTTGACAAATGGCTGCACCATTATGGGAAATATACAGAGGATTTCCACCATCCTGAGGCGTTCCATTTGGTACCAATATCCCACCCCTTCTTCCTTGGAAATCACTGATATGTTTTCTATCACTAGATATAATTTTTTATTTTATTACATGCATGTTATGTTTAACACCACAATATTACACAAAATGCCAAATGAACTTTTCTTCATCTTTTATGGTAACTTGAGACAATATGCTATTTTTGTTAATATCAGTTAATATTACCAAATCTAATTTCTTACCAGATAATATGGCAATTAGTTCAGAGACCAAGGGATCAATGGATGTACGGAGGAGAGGAAAAAAAATATAAATTTATTTTGTAAAATCAACTGAAAGAAAAATTAATCCAAGAAAGAATACATACATTTAATATGGTCTTTATTTAATAGGCACCAAAGTGACAGTACCTGATTTGTAGGGGTAACCACTAGGTCCAAATCCAGATAATCTAGACTGCAGAGTGACGGAGTCATAGGCTTCTGTGCCAGACATGATACTTTCAGTCTCCTCTACCATCCTCCCTATCTATCAGCTTCTCTGCTACCTTCCTTGTGGGGGACATAAGACTCTCCAGACATCTTTCATCTTGGGTCTTGAGCCACTGTTCTGACTCGTGATTCAGCCAGCAAGTGAGAGAACGAGGTTGCTCTAAGTCTTGAAAAACCAGTGTGAAATCTCTTTGGTTCTTTATTATATGATTCTTAAAAGAAATAAATAATTATTTATAAATGGATGAAGCACTTTGAGTGGTAAATATAAAAATTACAACAACATTCAGATACTTAAACCAAATGTAGTTTTGTTTTCTATGACTGATATGATTTTCCTTTGAGACTTTCATCTCTTTGAATGGTGAAAGGGTAAACAAAATACTCTTTTAACTTATTTCTTATTTCTTCCCTATTAAACTGTCTCTTCTGGTTGATTCTGTCCTTTACAGGTAAGTCCTCCAGATGCCTCTCTTCCTCCAGGCTTTTTGGAGACATGCTATATGGGCATAAATGAGCTTTTTTCGGTAGACAGAGGTAACAGAGATGGATACTCAAGGGCATAATGCCTTCAGGAAAATATCTCTGTACCATAGATGTTCTTTTCTCTTCTGATCAGGTTTGATCATCTCTTTCCACAATCTGATGGAGCATATGGTTGTTCTCTCTACTTCCTCCTCTTTTCTTCATCATGTCTTGCTTTTTCTCAGGGGACTTACCTCAAAACAGAGTCTATTCCACACACCAGGGAAGGAGCAATAAGATCTAGTCAGACCTCTGGCTCCAGATGCCTCAGTGAAGCTACAAAAATTTGAAAATTTCCTTTATATTGCAGCAATACTAAGATTTTAAACTATTGTCTTGCTAAGAACAGAAAATACAATTTTGCAATTCAACACTTAGTACTGATGTTCTCTCACTCTTTGGTTGTTTTATTTTCTGATGTAGCAATGCTAATCTTCTGGGCAGAGTAAAGCAATATGGAAAATTATATATTTAAAAGAGAAAATCATATGAATAAACATGTTGAAATGCACTAACATTATTTCATTTATAAACACCATGGAGAAAAGTAAAAAAAAAATAATAATACATCTTTGTTTAATATTGTTCTATAGTGTCCCTTTGGTCAAAACTTGACAGCCAGGCATTTGAATTTTCCACAATATTATTCATCTCATCTTGAATTATTCTTTAGACACATGTTAAAAACATGTTCAAACACAACAGATTAATCGTTATTCTCTAAACAATGTTTACTTTCCTGTTTCCATATCTTTGCTCAGGCCTTTCTCAGTGCCTAGAAGGTCCTTCTTTTTCCTTCATTTGGACCAACTCACATCTCATCTTTGCCATGAAGTCAGGCAATACTGATAACTCTCTATCATGCACTCTTGCATATCTCTATCATATACTGTATCTCCATTATAACAGTTTCTTTTTCTGATATGAATTAGAGATTTCTTAATGGGATTCTCTCCCACACTAAAATGAATGGCTACAGAGCAGGAACTGTGAACAATTCACCTTCTGGGTATTGCGGGTGAGACCACAATACCCAGAAGGTGCCTTATACATTATAGATAATACATGGTGTGCAATCATACATTTTGGTTGCGTTAGGTCAATGCAAATGAAAGATAGAAAGTGTCTTCTAATTAGTTACTTCCTATAAAATTCAAAAGAACTATACCTGGACTTTTGGAACTAAAAAGATCCTAATATAGTAAAAGTCTTACCCACAGTCCATATAACACAGAGGACTTCACAAAAGAAAGTGAATTCCTTCAAAAATAAAAATACTTTTCTAGCAACTAAAATATTAAGAGCCTATTCAGAAAGTTTGCTTTAAGATCTCTACAATGTTTGCGAATAGTAATGCATTTTCTTATACCACTTGGAAAATTACATGAAATTAAGTCTGCAGATTTCAATATCCAAATATTGAAACAATATAGATTACTTATTGTAATTTCAGAAACACAACTGCAATAAGTGTAAAAGATAGTAATTCAAGGGAAATTAAAAGTAAAAAAATTAATTCAGACTAATTTATTTCCAAAGAGTATATCTTAAAATATATTATCCTATTTAAAGAGTAAGAAGGCAGGGGTTTCTGGGTGGCTCAGTTCGGTAAGCATCTGAATCTTGATTTTAGCTCAGATCATGATCTCAGGGTCTGTGGGATTGAACACCACATCAGGATCCTCACTCAGTGGGCTGTTGTCATAGAGATGAAACAAGAGTTTTGGTGATTTGTTAATAGCTAAAGCTTGGTGATGTGCACATGGGGAGATTATTACACTATCCTCTCCATATGGGTGTGTGTTTATTTTTTCCAGAATTTTTTCCAGAAGTTCTTTTTTTAAAGTATACTATTGTATATGACATATTTATACTTTATCCTTCAGTGCTTAAAGATGCACCATTACTTTTATTAGGATCAAATGAAATGTTAGTATACATATAGGAATCTCATCACTGAAAAGTATATATATGACCAGAATGATCCTATGTAAAATGAAGTGCTCACACTCGGAAAGGAATGAGGGAACCGAGATGACTAAGTTCCCTTAATCATCCCTTAACTGATTCAGGATTGCAATCTATTGCTCACTTCAAGTACATGTGCCTTTATTCGTTCTGGCTGGCAGATGTACCCAGAGTATTTACATTACTTGTCTCTCTTTCTCAACGAGTATGAAACTATTGAATTCATGTAATATGAATGTATGTGTGATATGATACCAGCATATATATGGCATTAGACAGCAGAATTGTATTGTTTCCTTGTTATATTTGTAGTTGCTCTAAATTTTATACATTGTGGACCCTTAAAAAATTAATGGAGAATTCATGTTCATTTTCTAATAACTAAAGAGTAATTTTTCCATTTATAAAGAACTAATTTTAAGTAGGTATCAGGAGACTGGGGTTTTAAACTTCCTTTCAAATTCTCCTGCCTATCTGGTGATGAGCATGTCACTTAAATTCTCTGAACCTTAGTTTCTTCATCTGTCAAATGGGTGCTTTAAAGTTTTTTTTTCAGTGTTACTTTAAAGAGTAAATGAAAGGGGATAAGAAAAATTAATGTTATGCACATCTACCATGTGCTAGGCACTGTAGTAACTTCTTAACATAAAAAATATATATTTTTTCTTTTTTAATTGAATTCAATGAGATAAATATGGATAAAAGGGCTGAGCAGGTAGTGTATAGTAGGTTCCTACTAAAGATTTGCCCTAGTTCTTTGTTTACAGTACATGTTCAAAACTGCTTTGGAGTGAATGACTTTTAATAGTCAAAACTAAAGAATTTGATAAGTTATTTTATTAGATTTAAAATCACATAACAGTCTTCTGATACTTTTAGTTCCTTGTAGATCCTCTGTTTTATGTGGTTTTTAAATTACAGTGTGACAAATCCATGAATTGATTATATTAACATCTCAGAGAAGAGTTTAAATATAGATTTTTACAATTAAATATAATTAAAATATATATGAAAACTTGAGATAAGTGTGAGAATTAATAGACATGACCTGTACTCATATGTGGAATATAAGGAATAGCACAGAGGACCACAGGGGAAGGGAAGGGAAATGGAATGTGGAAAGAAATCAGAGAGAGAAACAAAACATGAGAGACTCTGGACCCTGGGGGAAAAACTGAGGGTTACAGAAGGGAGGGGGTAAGGGGTTGGGGTAACTGGGTGATGGACATTAAAGAGGGCACATGATCTAATGAGCACTGGATGTTACACAACTAATAAATCATTGAATGCTACACCAAAAATTAATGATGTACTATATATATTGGTTAATTGAATATATATATATATATATATATCTGCATGTTATTTGTAAAATAAATAAATGAATAAATGTACAAATACTTTATGATGCTTCTGATTTTTAACTATATATACTTTTGTTATTACAAATAAACACCTTATTTTCGAGTCAAAGTTATTTTTATTTATTTATTTTTAAAGATTTTATTTATTTGATAGAGAGAAACACAGCCAGAGAGGGAACACAAGCAGGGGAAGTGAGAGAGGGAGAAGCAGGCTTCCCAGCGAGCAGGGAGCCTGATGTGGGGCTCGATCCCTGGTCTCCGGGACCATGACCTGAGCCGAAGGCAGTCGCTTAAGCAACTGAGCCACCCAGGCGCCCCAAAGTTATTTTTAAAGAAAAATTTTATGTTCCCTGTAGTCTGCCTTTGAGACATTTAGATCTTTGTGGTTGGAAATTTTGTTGAAATGGGACACGGAATTTTTTCAGTATTGAAATGCTCACTGGAAAGTGGCAATTCCCATTTAATATCTCTGTTTATTTACACTTGATGCCTCAATTTACATACAGAGTGGTATTCAGTGGTGTTCTGTAGCTTTTGGCTTTAAGAATTTATTACTTTATTTGAAAACTGGAATTCATATTTTGGAGGCCAAAATAAGTGAAATTACTCCTGGAACTTTTAGAACTTGTTAAAAATAATTTAATGATGATTTTCATTGTGTTTATGAAACCATGAATATTAAAATGATAAAAGTAAGATCTTACATCATTTAAATTTTTCAAAAAACTTTGGTTTGCTCGGTCCTGGCGCTTAAAACCTTTTTAGAACTTATACATATATGCCAAAATAATGAATGAAATTTAATTTCATAGAGCTTTGTGTTAATGTTGATCCCCATTGCTCTTTTCTGACTGCAGATATTTTCTTCTACTGACTCTGTGTATGGATTCATCTGAATACAAGTTTCCACTGCTTGTTTAGTAACCCATCCTCTTGCACTAGTCCTTCCTCTCTAACTACTAACGTCTATGTCCATTGGCCATGCACTGAAGCAAGTCATCTTATTTATTGAGCAAATCATCTCAAAAGGCTGAATTTTGGGTGCCTGGGTGGCTCAGTGGGTTAAGCCTCTGCATTTGGCTCAGGTCATGATCTCAGGCTCCTGGGATTGAGGCCCACTTCAGGCTCTCTGCTCAGCAGGGAGGCGGCCTCCTCCTCTCTCTCTGCCTGCCTCTCTGCCTACTTGTGATCTCTCTCTCTCTATCAAATAAATAAATAAACTATTTTTTTTTAAAAGGGCTGAATTTTGTTAAATATTCAAGAAAAAAAAAAGCAACTTAAAAGTGAATGTCAGACATCATTTCTAAATTTTTTTGACCATTACTCTTGTGTTGGAGTTTAAAAAATATAATCACAATAATGAATGCACTATTTGTCTTTCGCTAGCAGGAGAGAGGAGATGACACATGAAACAACAGTGGTTAGCAGCCTTGACTTCCATAAAGTTAAGTTTAATTTAAAGATACAATGTAAATAAGAGTACAAATTATCAATGTTATTTGCATGTAGTTTATATGTCTCTGAGGCCTCTCATGTCTTAAGATACTCTTTCCTGTAATATCAATAGTAGAGTAGCACTATCACTCAAAGACAACACATAATTACTTTTTTTATATATAAAAATTTTGCTTATTTACTTAGAGAGAGAAAGAACAGCAGGAGGCACAGAGGGAGAGGGAGAGAGAGAATCCCAAGCAAACTCCCCACTGAACACGGAACCTGACACAGGGCTGGATCTCATGATTCTGAAATCATGACCTGAGCTGATATCAAGAGCCAGATACTTAACTGACTGAACCATCCAGGCACCTGAAAATATAGTTACTTTCATCATCAATTCCACAATTATTCTTCTTATTTTTCTTCTTCTTCTTCCTCTTCTCTTTCTTTCCTTTCCAAAGAGTAAAATCATAAGGTCATTAAATGTAGCTAATTTAGGTAAATATCTGCAGGTTTCAGGGGTGGGGAAGAAAGGGAATTCCCTGAAGAAGAGTGTTCTAGTTTGGGGTACCTAAGTCAAAGCAGGGTAAGGAGGCATCCTTCTGTGAAAACAATCAATCAAAAATTATCATAACCCAAGAATGTGAAACAGCATTTCACACAGGGAGAGTCCAGCATGAGAGGCCTAGCAAGGGAAGGAGGGTATTTGTGCAGAGGAAGTGTGGCATTGGTGATGGTAGAGTGATCACATAAAGGGAGGTTGATCAAATAAGTAATATATTTAAGATACTAGGATCCAGCTTTCTCATTTTCATATAAGGCAATTCAAATGCAAGAAGAAGAAAAAATAGAATTAACCTTGTTTTGAAATTGGTAGTATCACTGTGAAAGAGTGATTTTTAATAAGTAGGTAAAGATGGAGAAATATAGATGTAAATGTATGTATCCTGTGTATATGTGTCTATTATGTGTGTGCATATACATACATATACACTCTAGCTTGTCCACTGAGTGGTATGGTGGTAGTAGTAATCTACTAGTCATGAGTGCTCATGACTAGCACTCAGATCTTGGCTTCTAAACATCATTCTTCACTGATAGGAAAGAGGGTTTGTTGGAGAAAAAACTGCTTTTGGGTCTTAAGGCAATACAAGATGAATATAGACTATGCCTTTGTACCAGAAACTAATGAATTACTCAAAAAGTGATGGCAATATATCCAAGAACACAGTAGTAATTTAAAGGATATTTATTAACCCAACTGTGGAAAACCTGTGCTTTTGGCATAAAAATGGATGTACAGTTCAATGGAACAAATAAAGAGCCCAGAAATAGATACTCACATACATGGTTGATTGTTTTTCAACAATGATGCAAAATAATTCAGTGTGGAAAGGTAGAAAGTATAACTTCTCCAATCACGATGCTAAAACGGTTTTTTGCTACATAAAACAACAACAACAACAACAACTCAACTCTTACTTTACATCTTCACATCATATTTATAAAATCAGTGCAAAATGAGGGGCACCTGGGTGGCTCAGTTGGTTGGGTGACTGTCTTTGGCTCAGGACACGATCCGGGAGTTCCGGGATGGAGCCCCACATCTGGCTCCCTGCTCGGTGGGAAGCCTGCTTCTCCCTTTCTCACTCCCCCTGCTTGTGTTCCCTCTCTAGTGTGTTTCTCACTGTCAAATAAATAAAATCTTAAAAAAAAAAAATCAGTGCAAAATGGACCATATACTTAAGTGCAGGAGCAAAACCTATCAAACTCATAGGAAAAAAACATAGGATAAAGTCTTAGTGAACTTTGGTTTAGTGAAGTTTTTTGTTTGTTTGTTTGTTTGTTTGTTTGTTTGTTTGTTTGTTTAATACAAAGCAGAGTAATCACTTAAAATTTTGGAAAAATTTAGACTTTCTAAATAAACAATTTTCTTCAAAATTTTGAAGAGAACTTGCATCTAGAATATATAGAGCATTCTTCACCAATGAGGCTATATGGATAGTAAATGTGTCATGCAAAGATGCTCAACATGATTAGCCATCATTAAGGAGATGTAAATCAAAGTCACAACATGATAACACTACACCCTTAGTAGAATGACTAAAACTTAAATAGTGACCATACTCAGTGGGACGTAGAGCAATCAGAATTCTTACACTCTTCTAGGAATGAAAATGACACAGTTACTTTGGAAATGAGTTTAACCTGTTTTTAAAAGTTAATAGGACAGCATGGTACTGGCACAAAAACAGACACGTAGACCAATGGAACAGAGTAGGAAGTCCAGATATAGACCCTCAACTCTATGGCCAAATAATCTTTGACAAAGTGGGAAAAAATATCCAGTGGGAAAAAAGTTTCTTCGATAAATGGTGCTGGGAAAATTGGACAGCTATGTATAGAAGAATGAAACTTGACCATTCTCTTACACCATACACAAAGATAAACTCGAAATGGATGAAAGACCTCAACATGAGGCAAGGAATCTATCAAAATCCTAGAGGAGAACATAGGCAATAACCTTTTGATATCAGCCACAGCAACTTTTTTCAAGACATGTCTCCAAAGGCAAAGGAAACAAAAGCGAAAATGAACTTTTGGGACTTCATCAAAATAAAAAGCTTCTTTACAGCAAAGGAAACAGTCAACAAAACAAAGAGGCAACCCATGGAATGGGAGAAGATATTCACAAATGACTCTACAGACAAAGGGCTGATATCCAAGATCAATAAAAAAAACTCCTCAAACTCAACAACCAAAAAAAAGATGATCACTTCAAAAAATGGGCAGGAGACATGAAGACACACTTCTCCATAGAAGACATACAAATGGCTAACAGACACATGAAAAAATGTTCAGCGTCACTAGCTATCAGGGAAATTCAAATCAAAACTACTCTGAGATACCACCTTACACCAGTCAGAATGGCCAAAATTAACAAGTCAGGAAACAAGTGTTGGAGAGGCTGTGGAGAAAGGGGAACCCTCTTACACTGTTGGTAGGAATGCAAGTTGGTGCAGCCTCTTTGGAAAACAGTGTGGAGATTCCTTAAAAAATTAAAGACAGAGCTACCCTATGACTCTGCAATTGCACTACTGGGTATTTACCCCAAAGATACAGATGTAGTGAAAAGAAGGGCCATATGTACCCCAATGTTCATAGCAGCAATGGCCACAACCACCAAACTGTGGAAAGAGCCAAGGTGCCCTTCAACAGATGAATGGATAAAGAAGATATGGTCTATATATACAAAGGAATATTATGCCTCCATCAGAAAGGATGAATACCCAACTTTTGTAGCAACATGGATGGGATTGGAGAAGATTATGCTGAGTGAAATAAACCAAGCAGAGAAAGCCAGTCATCATATGATTTCACTTACTTGTGCAGAATAAGGAATAATGTGGAAGACAGTGGGAGAAGGCAAGGAAATGTGAACTGGGGTAAATCAGAGATGGAGATGAAGCATGAGAGACTTTGGACTCTGAGAAAAAACTGAGAGTTTTGGAAGGGAGGGTGGTGGGGGGATGGATCAGCCTGGTGGTGGGTATTGAGGGCACGAATTTCATGGAGCACTGGGTGTGGGACATAAACAATGAATCTTGGAACACTGAAAAAAAATAAAATAAATTATTATTTTAAAAAATAATAAATAAATAAATAAGTTATTAGGGCTGATCCATTTCACTCTGAAGTATTTACCCAAGAAAAATGAAAGCATAGTCCATACAAATATATGTACACAAATTTTCACATGAGTTCATTTGTAATAGCCTAAAACTGGAAACAACCCAAATGTTCTCCAGCAGGTGAATAAACAATTTGTGCTATGACCATATAATAGAGGAAGCTCAACAATAAAAAGAGAATGAATTACCAAAACATCTACTTAAGTTCTTTCATTTGTACCATGTTTTCAAATAAAGTAATTTAGTAACCCTC
This sequence comes from Spilogale gracilis, assembly GCA_004023965.1. NCBI lineage: Eukaryota > Metazoa > Chordata > Mammalia > Carnivora > Mephitidae > Spilogale > Spilogale gracilis. The sequence goes on along the minus strand of PITA01004880.1, from coordinate 6,449 downwards.
CCCACACAAAAAATAATGAATTACAGAAATGGCTAAACCTCAAAATTGTTATGGTGAGTGAAAGAAAACAAGCAAAAAAAAAAAAAGGAATACCTAATGTATTATTCTGTTTATATAAAATTCTAGAAAATACAAACTAATATCAAATAATCTGTCTACATCTATTCTATAAAATAATGGCCTGTAATCTATAAAACTGCCATGAAAGGCAAAGAAAGACCAAGGAACTATTCCAGGAATCTGAAGAAACAACAACTAAATGTGAAGAGAGACACTGAACTTGGTATGTTTGCCACAAAGACATCATTGGGACACTTGGCAAGCTGGAGTGTGGTGTAAGGATTAGATTAGACTCAAGGACCTTATTGGAACTGCTGAAAATACTTGAATAGAATCTGATTAGATGTAGTAATATATCAAAATTCACTTCCTAGGTTTATTTCTATCATAGTTACCTTGAAAAAATGTCCTCATTTATAGGAAATACTAAATTATTAGGGGTGATGGGTTCACCAGTTTGGCCACTTACTCTCAAGTACTTCAGGAAAAATGAAATTGTTCTTTGCAACATACTGTCAATTTTTCTATAGGTAGATAAATACAGATAGGTAGATAGATCTAGATTAAAGGACTAAAATGAACAAACAATATTTTTCCATATATTTATCTATTGAACTTTATAGAAAAATTACAGTACTTATTTTCAATTAACTCAATTCTTTTCCTTGAAATTTCTCAATCAGGTTCTTGAGTGTTACTTCCCCTAACAAAATGTCTCACTAAGATCTGCACTGCATCATCATCAAATCTATACACATCTCTCCCCTCCTGCAGCAAAGGTCTGCAACCAGGTGGCCCAAGGATTTTATCTGAGGCAGAGACAGATTTTATTGGTCTGCAGAATCTGTGTTTGTTTGTTTTCCCCTGCACCTGTTTCATCATTGTATTTTAGAAACAGTTTCTTTTTAGTTTTATAGGGCCAGACAGAAGAGAAATTTTGTTCTAAGGTAGATAACCCCTAGTCTCTTATTCATACCTGATTTAGATGAAGGTATTTGGGATTAGGGGATTAATGAGAGTTAGATGAGATTTTGGACTTCAGTTGATGCTGTAATACATTGAGACTTTGGGGGATGTTAGGATGGAGTGAGTGTATTTTCCAGGTGGGGTGGATGTAAGTATTAGGGGCCAGAGGAGGGACAGAGCAGACAGAGAAATGCACCATCACCACCCAACCCACTACCCCTCTCTCCCTCCCTCCCCCTTTCCCTCCCCACTCCCCCCACCACCATTCAAAAAGAAAATATTTGCAGAAAAACTCTGGAAACTATGAATGTTACCTTTTTCAGAAAAAGGGCCTTTTCAGCAATGATTCAATTAAGGGTCTTGAGATGAGATAATTGTGAGTTATCTGGATGAGCCCAAATGCAATCACAGGTTTCCTGGAAGGAGAAAGGCAGAGGGATATTTGAGGCAGACAGAAAAGGAGAAGTGGTGTGATACAAAGACAGAGACTGGAGTGATGTGGTCACAAGCCCAGGAATGTCAGGTCAGCCACCAGAAGCTGGAAGACAAGAAACAAGTTGTCCCCTTAATCCCCCAGAGAGAATATAGCCCTAGCAATTTCAGACTTCTGGCACCATTCTAAGCCCTGGGTTTAAAGCGGTGAGCAAAACTAACAAAATCTCTACCTCAAGGCATTTACATATTAGTGGGGGAGACAGATGAGAAGCAAATATCTATCATCAAAGAGTGAGATGTGAATTGATGGGAAATAAGGCAGGAGGAAGAATGCATAGATGCTATTTGGGGGGATGCTGTTTTTGGTTAAGACTCTTATTCTGTTTTTGTTATTCTCTTATTGCTGTTTTTGGTTAGGACTCTTATTCTATTATTCTGAATATCCATTTTCCTGAATGATAGAAGGAAACATGGCTCCCTGAGTAGAAACTGTATTTCTCAGGCCCCTTTGTAGCAAAGCCATCTGACAGTGTTTTGGCCAATAGAATGTGAGAAAAGAGAAGTTTTGGCCAAGAGAAACAATGTGTGCCAATTCTAAGGCACATACTCAGTAAAGGATACCTTTCTTTCTTTTTCCTCTCTTGGCAGGAATGTGAACCAGCTTGAACAAGGACTCTGGGAAATGGTAGAGCCTCCAAATAGAAGCAATCTACATTCCTGAAAGATGTTCAGAAGAGGAGGTGCCTCCCTGTCTATTTCTGAAATGTCATACAAGAGATAAGTACAATTCTTTTTTTTTTAAATCTCAATGTTGGGTCTCTTTGTTTTGGCAGCTAAGCCTATAGCCTAACAAATAAGTATCTTAAGTTACATGGACAAGGCAGGACTTTCTGAGCTGAGACCAAACAGACTAAGAAAGCAAAGATTGCAGAGAGGCAGTATGGTATATTGAGAGTTTTATATGCCCTAGTTTGGATTGCTTCAAAAGCAAAGCTTGAAATAAAATTTGGGGGCAGGTACTTGTTTTGAGAGACAATCCCAGCAAGCACAGATGAAGGAGAAGGGAAAGAAAGGGGAAAAAAAGAGATGAAAGCATACCAGTGAGCAGGTTACCCCTAAGATCAGCAGGAGCTCCATCCCATTCAGGATCTCCTGAGGAACTTTATGGAGCATGTCTCAGAATACTCCCCCTTCCTCTAGTGATGAGGGACAAGGTGATTACCCACCATATCCATCTTCCACAGAATGTTTTCTCTGGAGGTGTTAAAGACCTGGCTCCTTTAAGCTTCCCACTGCAAAAACTGAGCAAGCCTCCAAACAAGAATCAGAGGAAGGTCTCAGGCTGACAAGTATAGATACCAGGTTCCCGTGGTGGGAAGCTATAAGCATGTAGAAACTGATTGCTTCCCCTGCAGACAAACTCAGAAATAGGCCAAGGGACCATGTGATGGGACATTAACAGTGTCTGACAGCCAAGTTTTGAATCCTGGGTCTTCCACCCACCATGTCAGCTTGAATAAGTTGCTTAACCTCTCTGGGTCTCAGACTCCTCCTCTGTAAAATGGAGATAATTATAGTATCTACCTACTTCATAGGCTTATTGTATCATATATTACCAGAGATATTATGTATAATAATTAGAATGTTGATTTTCATATGGTAAAAATTATTTGTTAGCTTATTGCTATCTGAGATAAGATAATAAATGTATTAATGTAAACCATAATCTGTTTCTTGTTGAATCTTCAGTGCTTGTCACTGAGCTGGGCAATAGTTGCAGGTGCTGTGTAAGTGCTTATTTAATGAGTAGAGCAAAAAAAAAAATTGTTGAGGCTGTTGCTAGACTTCTTAGATGTATACAAGTGTGTATCACAGGCAGAAGCAGACTAACACTTCCTCTGAGGACTACCCAGAAGACCTGTATAATATCAACTTGAGATGGAGTTTACTGTGGGGCCAGTGATTAAGCTTCCTTCATGAAGGATCTGAAGTATAATTTAATAGAGTTTCACAAGCCTATTTTCTTGAGTAATTTCCACATTCTCTTGGGTAATTTTCACATCTCATAGGAGGCTCAGTTATAAATAAAATTAATGAAGTTTCTTGGCAAAACAGAGGAAAATCAAAGTTTAGGCAGCTGGTATTTAAAGAAACCGTAAATGCCAAGAGATTATGCCAGTGGTTAAGAATGGTACCATTTGAAACCAAACTAAACTTGAAGATTTCCAGGAGATTCCCCAGGGAACAGAAGGCTAAAGAAAGGCCAGGGAATTTTTGTTATTCCTATGGAACACACAGAACACAAAATCATAGACGTAAGTAATGAGAGAAGAAACCATGAGTATTCCACAAAGCAGGCAATTAGAGCAGCGATGGACCACCATGGAGGGTCGAATACACTGAAAGAAGGAGATAAGGAAGAAAATGAACGCTTACTGAATGTCTCAGGTGGGCCTCAAAATCTTGCATTTAAAGGTTACAGAAGCACTTTCATTTAATCCTCACAATACTGTTTTGAAAAATATTGTCCATTAGGTCATACTCATCTATCTCACTCTAAAATCCATGCTCTTTGCAGGCAATTTAAAAGCAGGAGGTTGTCATACAATCCCTAAGCATGAGCTATGAACTACAGCCAGATGTTATGAATAAACTGCTGAGGAATTTGCAAAAACACACAAGGATAAGGAAAGGCCTTTGGGTACCAGGTCTTGGTCATTTCATTTATTTGAAAGCAGGAGAGAAAATATCAATTGCCTTCACCCATCTTCATGATTGAGATAAAACTTCATACCATTCTACAAAACAGAGAAAATAATGATAATGTTCCATCAGATTGCAAGTCAATTTCAGATTCCAGAAGCTCTGCATGAGAGGTTCTGCAAAGTGATATTTAGAACTAAGTTTCCTAAGAAAGGTGAGGTGGTAAAAGCTTTGAAGCCAACAGTAACTTAAAAGGAAATACACTTTGGTTTGGTTTGGCTTTGCATTGAAACTACTTGAACAATCTGGTATGAACCACAGAAGAAACAATTTTTGAATTTAAATAGACTGAATGATATAGATAAGCATCTCAGTTTTGTTTTGTTTTGTTTTGCTTTTCAGTCAAAGAGTGTGAGTTTGGGTTTTTTTGTGTAGTTGGAGGACGTTGTTTATTTGTTTGTTTTTACTATTTTCCATCCCTGGGAAACACAAATAGGTTAAGTGAGTGGGGTCAAGGTTTAAAGATCCTCTCTTAAAATTTCTTCTGAGATGCTGGAGAAAGGAGAAACACCAGTGTTTTGAGCGTGCAACTGTATCCAATAACAATATCTCAATTGTCTCAGCGAGCACAAAAGAGCAAGGGGAAGTGACTTCCTTTCAGATACTTTGTCTATAAAATCTCTTTGGCAGATTTTTTTGTCTTTTAATCTGGCAATAAATTTCCTGTTGACATAAACCTTGTCATCTTATTACACTTCTTAGAAATCCCAGGCCAGCTTCATATGTTGTTGATTTAGAAAAAAAAAAAATGATTATTTGAATTTTTATTAACAAAAAAAGTTTTTATTGAGTTGAACTACATAAAATCATTGACATAGAGCTATTTTTTCCTTCAAAATTGTAATTTTATATGATTTAATCTAATGTATTCTTGATAATTTTCTGGGGAGCAAGTGATTCCCATACTAATATTTCTACTGCTCAGTAAACTTCTGGAGCATATTCTTGATTATAAAATATAAAATACAATTATAGTATGAAAGATTACCATATAAATTTTTTTTTAATTGTTACTAAAATTTTTTTTCCCAGTGTTCCAAGATTCATTCCCTATTCCCCACACCCAGTGCTCCACACTTTAGGTGTCCCCAGTACCCACCACCAGGTTCTCCCATCCCTCCAACCCCCTCCCTCCAAGTCCCTCAGTTTGTTTCTGTGTCCAAAGTCTCTGTTGTTTCGTTTCCCTCCCTAGATTACCCTAGTTCCCATTTACGTTCCTTCTCCCACTGTCCTCCAGTTTACGCCTCATGCACCGCAAGTAAGTGAAACCATGCGATACTTGACTTTCTCTTCTTGGCTTATTTCACTCAGCATAATCTCTTCCAGTCCAGTCCATGTTGCTACAAAAGTTGGATATTCATCCTTTCTGATGGAGGCATAGTATTCCACTGTATATATGTACCACATCTTCTTTATCCATTCATCTGTTGATGGACACCTTGGCTCTTTCCACAGTTTGGCGATTGTGGCCATTGCTGCGATGAACATTGGGGTGCATATGGCCCTTATTTTCCCTACATCCGTATCGTTGGGGTAAATGCCCAGTAGTGCAATTGCAGGGACATAGGGTAGCTCTATCTTTAATTTTTTAAGGAATCTCCACACTGTTTTCCAAAGCGGCTGCACCAGTTTACATTCCCACCAACAGTGTAAGTGGGTTCCCCTTTCTCCGCAGCCTCTTCAACACTTGTTGTTTTCTGTCTTGTTAATTTTGGCCATTCTGACTGGTGTAAGGTGGTATCTCAGAGTGGTTTTGATTTGAATTTCCCTGATAGCTAGTGACACTGAACATTTTTTCATGTGTCTGTTAGGTGTTTGTATATCTTCTACGGAGAAGTGCCTCTTCATGTCTCTTGCCCATTTTTTGATGTGTTCATCTTCTTTTTGGGTGTTGAGTTTGACTAGTTCTTTATAGATCGTGGATACCAACCCTTTGTCTGTAGTGTCATTTACAAATATATTCTCCCATTCTGTGGGTTGCCTCATTGTTTTGTTGATTGTTTCCTTTGATGTACAGAAGCTTTTAATTTTGATGAAGTCCCAGAAGTTCATTTTCGCTTTTGTCTCCTTTGCCTTTGGAGACGTGTCTTGAAAGAAGTTGCTGTGGCCGATGTCAAAGAGGTTACTGCCTATGTTCTCTTCCAGGATTTTGATGGATTCCTGCCTCACGTTGAGGTCTTTCATCCATTTTGAGTTTGCCTTTGTGTGTGGTGTAAGAGAATGGT